>JBBBDQ010000350.1:1585000-1697500 GCA_037127315.1 Ascarosepion bandense | reverse complement strand
GGCTCTATATAAATTATCCAATGGCCACTTAATAATGTAAGTGTTGAGGAGGAACCCTGGTTCATATTCTGAATCTCTTGATACCATTAAAACAAAATGCCAGATGTTTACTGGCTAGAAAATCCATTATCTAAACAAGGGTATTTGTAAGGTTTTAGCCTTCTCAATATCCTAAATCCCTTAAATTATTGAAGGCTTTCATCAACAACTTTACAGAAAGATTGTTGGGAAAATATCAAGGATTAATTAAGATCCTTAACATCTTCTTGTCCCTTCAGGACGTAGCTAATCATGACCTTCCACTTCACCTTATCCCTGGTAACTTAGCACACTTTTTCCTGTTACCCCTCCAAACTCTGCTCTGCTATCCACTTGCTCAAGCCCTTCAAATATGTTATTTGTAGCTTTCCCCCCCTCTCTCTTTTTCCCTCTGACCTGTGAGTATCAGATTCTCAAAGCCCTCTTTCCTCATTGCATGTCCCATAAACTTCAGCTGTTTCTTCCTGATGCTCAGTATTAATTTCCTTTTTGTTTCCATCATTTCCAAAACTTCATCATTGCTCACATGCTCGACCCATGATATCCACAGCATCCTTCTGCAGAACCACATTTCAGTTGCTTCAAGTTTTTACTTCATCTTTGATGATACTGTCCAGTATTCACTGCCATGTTGAAGAACAGACATCACATAGCAATCCAGTACTCTTTGTTTCCAGCAAAATTTTCCTGTCTCTAATAGTCTAGGATGTGCGTTGTGGTGCAGTAGATATCGGATCAGAACAAGAAAACGGGGAGCCAAGTTCGAATTCCAGTTGAATCCATTGCATTCACATACACAAAAATACCTTTGGGAAAAGTATTAACCCATCTCTTCCCTTCAGTTATGGGTTAAATAGCAGGACAGATTGGGTTCTATAGCCTTGGCTGGCAACCAATCTACCGCAGAAAGCAATGGCAATCTACTGTGGAATAATCTTCTGCCCAGTCAGTCATGTCTCGAAAAAGACATGATCGCCTAAAGCATGTATCACGTATGGCACTTAACTGAATGACTGACTTAATACTCTGCTCAGCTTCTTTAATGTGTTCTTGGTCGTTCCAGTTCACCTTTCAATCTCAGTGTCGCACTTTCTGTCAGAACACTTCCCAAGAACTTACAGCCATAAGATATTGAAAATGATTTTCTGAGTAAGAAAGAGATAATTATAAGACTTTTAAGCAAATACTTTGTCAGTCATAACATAAGATTCAGTAAGGCAGGCAGATCACAGAAGATATGATAAATTAATAAATTTTAATCTAAACTTATTTATAAATGAAACTTTGTCTGTCTGTGTGTGTGTGTGTATCTGTTACCTATAGACTCCGAAATGGTTGAACTGATTTTCTTGAAAATTTACACAGTTGTACTATAAGCGTCTGCAAGTGTTCTTAGCTAGGTTTTGTGTCAAGGTACCCCCGATAAATATCGAAAATTGGTCATTGAAAAAATCGGGTAAGAGAAGGAGTGGTCCGATTTTCATCAAATTTGATACACTCATAGACAAAGACATAAGAAAAGATATTAAGAACTTTCAAGGTTGCAGTTCTTACAATACTGCAGAAAATCGATAATATATATATATATATATATATATATATATAAAAAAGGCAAGATGTTTGTGTGTGTGTCTGTTTATCTGTCTGTATGTTCTTTAAACAAATTCACAATTTTTATCTGATTCTCACCAAACTTTAAATATTCTTTAGGCTGAGTCTGAGCTCCAGGACCATGGATTAGTTTTAAAGCTCTCATTACACCTGAGCAATGCCGGGCTATACCGCTAGTAAATCTATAATAGATTAATATGAAACAAACTGTTGAATACCATTTCTTCCTCAAATTTTATGGTAAATTCATTTGTACATGGAGGAAGCTTGATTGGATCACTATTTTTTATATCCGTTTCATCCCAAGAAGGGCATGGCCACCATTTGTGCACAGGGGGGAGGTTGCAAAAATAGATGATAATCAAGGAGATCAAATTTAGAAATTGACATTGCATTTAAACTTTTGGTGATTGCAACTATCAAGGAAGTAAGCAAATGGAAGGGATTTCCACCAATGGGAAGTGTGAGAAAAGAAACTGTCTGAGTAGATGAAAAAGTTACATTTACCTATTTTGACAGTAAAAGTGTGGGACCTTGATGCCAATCTAGTAGCATGAGCAAATACATGTGGTCAAGGTCAGTTAAGTGCCATACATGATACACCCTTTGGGTGATTATGTCTCGAAAGAGATATGACTGACTGGGCAGAACACTATCCTGCAGTAGGCTGCCATTCTCTTCTGCAGTAGATTGGTTACTAACCAAGGCTATAGAACTCAATCTGTCCTACTATTTAACCCATAACTGGAGGGAAGAGATGGATTAATACCTTTCCCAAGGGTATTTGTGCATAAGTGAACGCAAAGAATTAAACTGGAATTTGAAATCGGCTCTTTGATTTGTTGTTTTGAGTTGATATCCAGGTACCAGGGTAAAAAGCTCATTAGGGCAGTTGCCATGAAAATATTTCAAGAAAAGACAGAGGAAAGCTAATCACATCAGTGAGAAAGTGACTGAAGATGGGCTGCCAAGTCAAGATTGACTATATTGCAGATCTCCCCTTTAAATTTTGTTGAGAACCTCAAGATGAATATCAGAGCACCTGACCAGATATGGCAACAGTATTCAGTACACAGATGAATAGTAGATTTATAAATGCACAAATTCAATGTTAGTGACTGTTTAATGAAATTGTATTGACTTTGTATGACTTGGAAACTAATTTGGTAAAAACAACAACAACAAAAAATAAAAAAACAAACAAACTGAGAAAACATTTAGGAAAGAAAGGAAATTACAAGACCAGAATTCAAGGAGACAGAAGATAGTTATTGGCATTACATTTAAATACTTGATGATTGTAGTTGATAGGAAACAAAGAAACCAGAAGAGAGTTTCACAAGTTATAAGTGTGAGAAAAGAAACCATTATTATAGAACTTATGCTTAACAGTTCTCATCATTTTACTGTTGAAATTGCTAATATAGCTCTGTGCTTAAATTTTTGAAGTGGAGGTACCGAAGATGAAAAGCTCTTCAGAACAAATGAAAAAAAGGCATGAGAAGCAATATTATAGTTGTGGGAAAGTGACTGAACCCAAGATGCCAGGTCAGGGCTGATGATATTGCAGATTCTTTAGAAAAAATGAGGTTGGTTACATTAAGCAAGGCCTTCCTGTCTGTAGTACAGTACCATGAATTGGTAGAATGAGTGAATACTATTGTTCTTGTAAGAATCTCTAAAGAAGTTGAATCAAATACTCATCTAAACTTATCTATAAATGGAACTTTGTCTATGTGTGTCCGTTACCTATAGACTCCAAAACAGCTGAACTGATTTTCTTGAAAATTTACACAGTTGTACTATAAGCGTCTGTGAGTGTTCTTAGCTAGGTTTTGTGTTGAGTACCCCTGATAAATATTGAAAATCGATAAAAAAAAATAAGGTTATAGAAGGAGTGGTACAATTTTTAGCAAATTTGATACACTCATAGACAAATACAAAGACATAAGAAATGATATTCAGAAGTTTCAAGGTTGCAGTTCTTACAATAGTGTAGAAAATCGATAATATATAAATATAAAAAGGCAAGATGTTTGTATGTGTCTGTTTATCTGCCTGTATGTATTTTTTTCAGCCCTTTTATTTTAGTTTTTGCTTCGGGTTTGGCTCTAAGTAGGTATAATTGTAGTTCTTAGTCTCAGCTATGATACTATTTACTCAGAGGACTTATTTAGCCTTCAAAGTTTTTTTCGTTGTAAACTGAATTAATTTGATATCGATATCAGGAAATCAAAATTTGACTTACATACATTCATTTTTCTTTCAATCTACGGTTTCGCTTTAAGTGGAAACAACTTTTTAGTCTTTCGTGCCAATGTCCAAAGAGTCTGAGCTCCAGGAACATGGATTAGTTTTAAAGATTTCATTACACCCAAGCAACACCGGGCTATACTGCTAGTCTGAACATAAAAATAATCATCTGTGTTTGTGGGGGAAGGGATTGTTAGCACTTCTACTTTGCCAAGATTGCATAAATGCCAAAGTAAATTATAGGCAAATTTTCTCTACAAATCTTTTTCAGAATAACAAAGCATTTAACTGTATAGCCTCCAAATCAAGTGAAAGAAAAAATTTAGAATCTAGTTAGATGACTGGTCATTCTCACAGAATATTAGCTGCTATATTTGACAAATCAGCAAACACCATTATCATATTTGCTTCTGAATCATCAGACTTATTTTAAAATAAGCTCCAAATGAAATTTTTCATTTAGAAATGCAATTAAAGTCTGTGAAAGTATATAATGCCGCCTCTGTATTGAAAAATCGGAAAGATAAAATAGACATTCATCTTCTGTAAGATAAGATGCTTTTATGTGATAGAAGTGGCTTTGAACATCTCTTTTGTAACCCCCCATCAACAGCAATATCCTTACAAAAAGAAATTAAAACCTAAGCTCCAAGAGAATGATGACTGGCAGTTTAAGATTAGAATTGAATTCTGCATTTGCCTATCACCAAGACAAGTCATTCAGTTTCTATCTTTGGTCCCACTTGCCTAAAAGGATAATCTGCAGCTTATAGATTTAGGCAATCTTTCTCATGAGATTTAATCTACATAATATTCAATGTGTATATTGGAACCTACAAAAGCATTCAAATTAAAGATTTTACTTTGAAATATTTTTCAAAATGCAATGTTTTCTGTATGTCATTCAAATTAGATCTTTTTTTATGTTCTAAAAAAAAAAAAAAAAAAAAAAAAAAAGAAAGAATAGTATGTTTTTTTTTAATACTTTATATGGTAACAGTGGCACAAAATGCCTTAAAAATATTGCAGATATCATTTATTTATTGGGAAATATAAAGTCTTTTGGGAGAAAAACAGCTGAAAATTTGAAACATTCAGAAATTTAATACCATAGTTATTATATTTTGTTTTTTATAATTCTCTTTTAATAAAAATTATGTTGATGGGCCAAGATTGAGTCAGTGGAGAAATATATATAAAAAAATAAAAGTGTGTAATAATTTGACATCATCTTCTGCATGACGTTTTATTTTTCATGAGCACTACCAAATTCAGTTGCAAGAGTGACAAGATCCAAATGAGAGACATTAAATTAGTTGAATCATATCTAGAAATGCTTTCCACTTGATCATTGAGAAGAAAGTAAAATAATTTCAATTTATTGAGCCAAGAACACAATAGTAAAAACAAAAGACAAAATAGATGAACAAAAATTTAGCAAGTAGTATTCAAATCAACACAACTGAATGTTTGGTGAGAAAATGGTAAAGAGAAAATGTGTTTTCAAACCTTTATGTGAGGTTGCCCCCACCTTTTTAGAACTGTAGTAACACTTATTCAAAATTAATCATTCGTAATTGATTTGATTGATTTGTGTTTTAAAGGCTTTTCAATCCTTTGTGGGTTATTTAAAGCCAAAACAGTTCTTTCTTCAGATACAAACCATACTGTTTAGCCCATAGCTGGTGGAATAGAGATGGATTCATACTTTTCTTGGTGGTATTTGCAGATAAGTGAGTAACAAACTCAACTGGAAACATTAGTAGAACATAAAACAGGTTTTCATGATGAAGTACATTTTAGCACAAAGCCAAGATTTTTATAAGCTGTTCTTACTCCCTGGTAAATCACAAATTACTCACTTATGCATAATTACTCCTACTTTCAGAACTACAATTCTTAGTGAACTGTTTAATACTTTTCAGAGGACAAATGCAATAATTTTGGTAGAGTTGCATTGTTAAAAGCATAAAACATGCAGAAATCTAAATATTCAACTTCTTTGTGTTTTGGCCAAAAATGATAGTAAGCCTCTGTTGGTCATCCTAGTTGTCTGCTTGGCTGGAGCATAAAACTAATGTGGGAGTGACAGTCTTTGTCACAGAGGCTGCATTTATGTTTTGTTTCTGGTCTGTTGGAGCTGTCATTTTGCTTCCTGTGAACCCGCCTCTCTATGGTGACTTGTGTTAGTTCCTCCTCCCTTGATTTAAGTTGTTGGGCCAGGGTTCATCTCCATTTGAACTGGTGGACTGCTACGCTCTCCCATGACTACGTGTTGATGCCCACAGCTTTCATATCATGTTTTATGATGTCAACATACTGCAGTTGCAGCCACCCAGTGGGTCTTCTTCCAAAAATACTTAAGGATAAAGTAGTAGCATTGCATAAATGCCATTTTCATGTGCCACACCAAAGTCAGTTTCCTTATCAAATACAAATATGCTACTTGTTTATAAAATAGCTTCTACTTTTTTTTAAGTGATGCATTTTTGTTTCTATTTTCAATCCAAAAAACTAAAATGAAATTTGTGTGAATCATCACAATGTCAGATAAGAACAGTTGCATTAATTAAAACTTATCAGAACAAACTCTTCGAGATTGTAATGAGTTTGCACCTAAGTTCAGCAGAATGTCAAACTTTATCTTTAATTAAAAAGGGAAAATTAATCAGAAGTTCCAATTTTTTTTAATTACTTTATTAAAGTCACAATTTTTCTTCATACATTTATCACAGCTGAAGAGGTTAAAGACACAAAAGATAAAATTCTATAAAAATGTTTGCAAGAATTTATTTTTTTATTTTGGAAGGACAACAGAAAATTTAAAAAGAAACAAAGAAATTTGAGGTATTATCAAATTAAAAAAAAGTTTTGAAGCTCTAAAAATGTCTAAAAAGGTCAAAGTTATCTTATATAAGAAAAACTATTTGAAAAAGAAAATCTTTTTAAGATTAAAAAAAACAGAGATTATTTTGAGATCTTGAGAAAAATCTCAAAAATAACTATGTTCATGTAATATTTTGTCAATAGGACAGAATTAATGTTAAGCTTACCTCAAAATTGTACGAACACATTGGTAAACCTCATGTATTATGGTATTGGCAAATATCTTTAAAAAAAGTGAAAAGCCTTTCAAGGTGAGAATTACTAAATGAGGCAAGTGAAGAATGAGTCTATATTACAAAGTATTGGCTATTTGGAAAAAAGTTTACTAAAGGAATACAGAGGGAATGATTTTGATTAAACCATGTGAGAGTATCAAGCTGGGTCTTGGCTGTAAAGGTGGAAAAATGACAGCAGAATTTTCTCAGTAGGGGGACCAGTAACTGAAGTCATCTGAGCTTGAACTCAAGTCATTTATTTCATTTGAAAGCAATCAGTTAAGTGCCGTATATGATATACAATTAGGTGGCTGTGTCTTAAAAGTGACATGACTGACTGAGCAGAAGATTTTCCCACAGTAGGTTGCCATTACTTTTTGCAGTAGACTGGTTGCCAACCAAGATTATAGAACCCAATCTGTCTTTCTATTTAACCCATAACTGGCATAAGAAGTGGGTTATTAATATCTTTTCCAAGAATACTTGTGTGTAACGAATTTGAATACAATGAATTTGACTGGAATTCGTTGCATTTACTGACACACAAATTGAAGACAACTATTTCAGAAAAGTTGCAAGATTCAATTAGGCACTTTGTAATCTATGATACAATGGGTAAAATTTATTAAACAAATACAAAATTCACATGAACGATATGCACTGATGAGTCAAAATATGACCAGAAAAAGTAAGGAATGACAGTTACTGTCTCGTAACAACTGTGTATCTCAAGGTTACGATTATATAAGCAAGTAAATCTACCTGTTGTAGTTATTAGCAAAAAAATTACTGTGAGATATTGAGCCATTTCAGCATTGATGATAGCCTTGAACACTTTGCTAAAAATCAGTGGGAGGCTTATAGGGCAATAATTAGAAGGGTCCAAGGGTTCTAGAGTTTTTAAATAGAGGAACTACTTTGAACATAATTTTTTCTTCTCATCCCATGACCTTATTAACTCCAACAGATGAGAGCTGAAAAACTTGAACTGTAGCAAGCACCAAAATTGATTCATTGACACCTACTTTGAATGACCAGGAACTGAACAGAGTCAATGAAATCTGACACCAACAGATGTTAAGAATTAAATAAGATCTAAATGTCAGTGTATCTTCCTTCTTATTGAAAGCAGAAACAAAAACCATAAACTATATGCCAACTGATTTTTGCCTTTTTGGGAAATTTCTTTGTTCAGTCTATTTTCAACTAATTTCAACCTTCATTGTCAATATTGGTCATGGTTGATCTGACACCAGATTCCTTGCTTTGGAAAAAAAAAAAATTCAATTTTGACATTTATCCATGATTTCAAAAAGTCTCTTGCCCATAATTATATTCCAATATTAAACTTATATTGTGTGTGTGTGTGTGTGTGTGTGTGTGTGTGTGTGTGTGTGTGGTGCGATGGATAAATTGTCGTATAAATTATGCAAAAATACAAACACAGACATCTCATTTTAACAGATATATTTACTAAAATTGCACAAACATTTCTAAAGAAAAAATTTATTCAATAAAATCACTATTGGTTTTAATGGCAATCTTCAGATAACTTTAGAATCTCTTGCAAAAGTTCTGGACAGTCTTTTCATCTAAGTTCGTGAATGCAGCAATAATCTTTACCTTCAGTACAATTCCTCAGATTGACACCCAAACATTTTGAAATGTTTGTATTAGAGATTCCGGCATGAATGCTAAACAGTACAGTATGGTGTTTTCAAATTGCTGGCACAGTTAATTGTATCATGGTGCTCTTTTCTCACAGTGCTCAACTGACCCTACTATACTGTGCAGTTGATAAAATCAAATGCAGCAAGCATGCACCAAATCAAAAATCTAAAATGACAATTTACCCTCTGCACCCTCTGTGTGTGTGTGTGTGTGTATATATATATATATATATATATATATATATATATATATATATACACACACACACAGAGATATAGCTGTCTCTTAAAGATACTTTTATTTTGTATTAAATATGTAACTATGTGCGTTGTGGCGCAGTGCATATTGGCTCGGAATGAGAAATTGGGGAGCTGAGTTCGAATTCCAGTTGAATTCATTGCATTCACTTACGCACAAATACCCTTGGGAAAGGTATTAATCCATCTATTCCTTCCAGTTATGGGTTAAATAACAGGACAGATTGGGTTCTATAGCCTTGGTTGGCAACCAGTCTATCGCAGAAAGCAATGGCAACCTACTGCGGGATAATCTTCTGCCCAGTCAGTCATGTCTCTTTCGAGACATGATCGCCCAACGTGTATCATGTAAGGCACTTAACTGACTGACTGATCTAACTAGTGAAAAGAAATAAAAAACCTTTTCTGCTAATTGCTTGTAAAATCCTAGGCCTTAATACCCCCACCCACTCTTAATCCTGGTTAGTTTGTTAAAATGGGTTATTACTTATGACAAAAGCCATGTGTTTCATTATCTACAAAACAACTACTTCTAGACAAATACCATAATCTTAGATTAGTTAAGGCTGTAATTCATAATGACAGCTTGTGTAACATTTATTGACTTAGCATGGATGAAAATAGGCAGAAGTTCTTTTTTTTTTTTGGAAGATTACTGATTAGAAAAGAAATTAACAGAAAAAGCCAATTTAGACCAACCAACTTAGATGAATAATAAAAACACTTTACAGTAGCATTTAAAAAAAAAAGGTGTCATAGTGAATAAAATGCATTGCTTTTATTTGAACTCATTATTGAGCGATGGGGGCGGGATAGAAAGAAAAGAACAAAAGAAAAGAAACTGGTAGCTTAGAAAACAAAGAAAAAAGCATTACAAGAAAAAGAAAACAATTTGGAAAGGAAAGAACTACAAAAATGGTTTATCAAAACCTGAAAGGTAAAAAATTAAGCACTTCACCTCATTTGTCAGATCTACCTTAGATTTAACCAATACATACTTAAGCTCTATCTTCAATCAAGGATTCATTTGCCTCTCTACTTAAGGCATTAATATGAAAGACTCCATTTTGTGACATTAAAAAAAAAAACAGATAAAAGGAAAATAAAAAGATGTTTTATCTTTCCTTTATTTACATGACAGTTCCCTGTTAGTTTTGATTCATGTCTGCGATAAAAAAATATGTTGTTCATATAGAACAAGTAAACCATATTGTAATTATCAAGAATCATCTATCATCTGGTAGAGAAGCTGAGACTGATTGGCATAATCTGTGTTATACAATAAAAGGAAATAATGAAAATAAATATATCGAAACTAAATCTTAAAAACCATTTTCTGTGATTTGGTTATTGCAGTCAAGATGAACACTTCTCCAGAATATGAGTTAAACTCATCTACTTAACATAGACACTGATGCCAAGAAACATCTGAGAAAGAGAAAGACTGAGTTAGAGAGAGCAAACTAGAAGTGAGCTTTATATCTTGACTACTGAATTCAGCAAGACTATGTCAGACTTCAAGCAACATTATCTTTCATGGTTGTGTTATCTTCATTCAATGCAACAAAGACATAACAGTAGAGACGAGGAATCAAAATCACACCACCCCCATTTTTAAAAAAATCTTTTTATTTCGCTTAACATCAATTGATAGTGAAGAAAATGAATAATTCATGGGTTAAGAATTTTGTGAGGTTTGTATATATTCACAGCATGACCCAGAAGTTGATAAACTCAAAGGCTGTATAAATATACTGTTATTACATATAGAAAAAAAATTTTCTGAGTTAATAACTACTGCACGAACATAATATACTACAGAATAATTGAAAACAGTTATTCAGCCAAATGAAAGAATTTCAGAAGACATTAAAACAAACACAACAGGAATGACTGAATATCAAGAACAGATAAAGGCAATACTAGAAAACCAAGGAAGAGCCAATGCATGTTTCATTTTTGCCAGATTCAGTTGCTAACTCAATTAGGGAGTTTAATTAGTTCTTAGAAGAAAATATTACATTCCTATTTTACCTCAAAGTACGAGGTCATTTTCAGAGATGATGATCAAGCTGAGCAGTTTGTTGACCTCTTCAAAGAGAGCATTAAGAAAAGCCAAAGGCTTGAAAGTTGAAGAAATGGCACAAGAATTTCTGAGAGTATATTGAATAATGTAAATGTCACTGCAAAAAATTTCACCTGAAGAGCACATGTTCATTAGGAAAGTGAGATCTAATTTTAACAAATTACTGCCTGGGAATAAAAAGAAAAATTGAAAATACTAGATCATCCAAGATTTGCAATAAAGTCTTTAAAAGCTTTAATGCCAGAAAGGAAAATTGGCAGAAAGGAAAAATTATTTAACGCCTTCATAGTATGATGTACATTGTCGAAGATGGATGATTCCAACATAGAAGACATGAATCAATTGAGAACTAGATATGCATTGAATAAACAACCAGTACAATTCATCAACGGATATACTTTATGGTATGTTTGAAATACCTATTCCTAAAATTAATATTTCAATACAAAACCAGAGTAAGCAAAATATGACTGAAACATTTAAAGTAGACTCATCTCAAAAAAGTATCAATTAGAAAAAAAATGGAAATCTAAAGAGGGGGATGTTGTGGAGAAGAACATATTTTTAGAATATGACTTGAATTCATTCAAGTATCATATATATTGATGCTGAAAATCATCAGAGTTAGTGAGAGTAAGCCAGAAGTGAGCATGATGTCCTGACCACAGAACTCAGAAAGACTATGGTGACTCCAAGTGACATATTTTGTGATTGTGTTATCTTCATTCAATGTAACAAAGATATATGTTATCTTTGGCAGGTTCATGTACAGCTTTCATATAATAGAGAAAAAAACTGACTGAAAGCATGTTTTAAGTGAGATTTGCTACCTAAAATAATGAAAATGTCTCATTTTAAAATGAAATTTAAACAGGTGATGAAAAATGGATACTTGAGCTTGTAAGGAAAGTAAAATGAACCACTGAACCATCCCTAATAAAACAAAAAGCTTGATGTCATCTGAAATGTATTTAAAAGTTAAAAAAAATCCTAATATTCTATCAGGATTAGATTACACATTTCTTTGGCAACCAGACAAAAATTATTACAACTTGGCCGACAAAATGTGTAATCATTTCTACCTGGTGGCCAAAGAAATTTAATTGCAATGTAAAGCAACTGAACTTAAGATGAGAGATACTAGTAAGAAAATGAATATTGAATTGAAATTGTTACAAGTAAAATAAGTAAATAAATAAATAAATTGAAAAGAAAGGTTAGAAATTTATATAGAAAATTCTTCAGCTTAAATTCTGACAGCTATTATATCCAGGTTTGGAGGTTGGGTGAAGGGCTAACAACCCTGCCCCATAAAAAACAGTTTGTTACAGAAAAAAGTTGCTGCCCTATGCACAATCTGGGTGTGATGGATAAATGATGATGATTATATCTACTACTATCAATGGGTTACCCAAATTACTGTTCACTTTAAGTAAAATTATATTTTCAGACTTGAATTGTGGACAAGTATATTTACTTTTTGTTTTCACACTATTATGTCACTTTCCAAGCAATTTCTTTATTCTATCTAACCTGAATTGTTCACCCTTTCCCAGCTAAAAGATAGAATCTTCTTTTTGGCAGACTTCTAAGAAAGTGCAATTTTGTTATTAAGAATAAATTCTTAAATATTTCCTCATTATTAAATGTAATCGAATGTAAAAGGGAATGATAATTCATCTGAAGTTCAGTTGCTTTTTATTGCAACTACTCAGCATATCATTTTGTGGTCAGCAGTAAACAGCACAAATCAGAGCAAGTGAGACAGTCAAAATTATAAAAAGTAACTGAAATTAGAGAAATACTTGTCAGAAATAAATATGAATAGATAGTTCTTTATTTAATCAAATTAAACACACATTTTACATTCTACAACTGCTAAGCAGGAAGCATAAAAATAAAAGAGCCTCTGATGAAATTTGAGTGTGCATATTGTACATTTGGTGATTGATTAATTCAATAGATAATGTAAATGAGCTGATCTTTGTGGTAAAACTATTAAGACAGCATTTGAAACTGAAATTCAAAATATCCAAGATAAGCATTTACATTGTTGTCCTCAACATATTCACGATGTTTTGGCTGTTATACACTAAAATCCCTCAGGTGATATCTGTTGAAATTTTGAACCAGATGATTGTAACACTGCTATATTCACTACACCACTATCCCAAAGCTGTCTTTTAGAGCCTTTTATATTTAGTGTCAGACAGTTTTGAAAGTTGTTATGTTAGTGGGTTTGTACCAATTTCTCATAATTTTAGTATTTATTTCTGAGATGAGTAATTTTCAATATCTTTGTATTATTTCAAACTATTGTTCTCATGTTATATCTTGACCAAAATAGATGTCTATAATAACATCTACATCAACCAAGATGAGAACAATAGTTTGAAAAAATACCAAGTCATAGAAAAGTCATTGCTTTAATTATTTTGTTGTTTCCAGAGGCAACATTCAATCGTTAACCTCACCTCTCAATGTTGACAAGAAACTGAGAATCTATTACTAAATTTGAGCAATTTTTACTTTTGTAGGAATTCCTCTCTGGGGAGGGGTTGGCATCAGATATAATCAATTATAGTCTCTATTGATCCTGGACTGTCACTTTTCATTCTCTTGTCTAACGTCATTATTTTTTTTTATCCTTCTTTGAGTCTCTATAGTATATTGGAAGAATCTAGAAAAATGGATCAGGTTTCAGCTTTTACATATTACAGTCAAAAAGTAATTTAGTTTAAAAATATTAGTGAGAATTCTGACTAATATTTAGCTATAAAACATATCTGGAAGCTTAAGGAAAAAAACATTGTTACTTTCTTTTTCCCTATCAATAAAGAGCTGTTATAGAACTCTTGTTTCTGGAAGTAGAAAGTGCTGTAAATATTCCCAAGAGGTTAGTGAATATTTATAGAAAGTTTGCCTTTGATGTAAGCACAATAGGGAGATAGACTGCAATTAACTCTATAAACTGAGAGAGAAAAGAGAAATTAATCTTAATGACAAGCTCTGCACTGGCAGGCTAGTTGCTACTGTGAATGAGAACAAGGTGTAACAGGCAACAGGTTGATGCTCTTATTACAGGTAACAGAAAAACATCTCCTGTTAAAGTGTGAAAACAGGTGAGTCATGACAGTGTCTAAAGTTTAGTGCATTCTCTTAACTTTTTGTGCAAATTGGGTTTTCAGAGTATCAACAGACTCCAGAGCAAATATTAGTTGCTGCACAAGAGCTTCAAGCTGCAAACATCATCCTAAGAAAGTGATATACTATTGTAATTTGGAACTTGGCAGCACAAGGCATCAGAGCAATTTAAAAACCAGACAAGCAAACACAATCTATGGCAGGATAGTTGTGTCTCATTTATTCTACCCTTCTGACCTGGCACCCTCAGACTTGTTTTAAGCCAGAAAGGAGGCACTCAGAGATCAGTAGCCCTTAGTGAAAAAGTGAAAGAAAAACTTATACATAATTAAGAAAGTAGGAAAAAAAAAACAGAATACCCTGATTGTGAAGTAAGGGACCTATGTTGTGAACTAGGTTTAAAATCCAGAGACCTTTGTGTTCATTTGTGTATTTCCACTACTAAATTTGTAGTTATTTTAAAAAACAAAACAGGCTTTACTTTTTGATCAACCCTTGTAATAGTCACCATTATATGGAGTGTTTAAACCGAGGGTAAATATTTTTGCATATAAATGTTTAAAAACTGTCTTGTGTAAAATGCATATATAACATTTCCTGAATAGTTACACAAATTTTGCTTAAGGTTTTATGAGTATTCTTATGTTTTCAAGAATTAAAGAAGACTTTCAGACTTTTATAAACATTTTAAAATGTGAACTTATCCAAAAAGGAAAGTTTTACTAGAACTTTTAACTTGCAATTCACCAAAAAATCTTGCAAGTCAAATAGAGCTTTATACACCAACCAAACTTTTCTTTGATTTGTTGATTTCCAGGTTTTTAATTGGAACAGAATTTGAACATAAAACCTTTAGAAGTTATCAAACTGTTTTTCATTAAAAAATATCTTGCAATTCATGAGCAGCTAATTAAAAATATTTTGCATGCTTGATGAAAGAATATGTGATCTTCAAGGAAGAAATAATTGATTCTATAATATCAATAATGTTTCTTTGATAATAACATGAAGAACTAGCTGTCTGGTAGAATAATACTCAATAACAAATGATTCTCTGTCATATTGTTTTGGGTACCTTGATGTGGGGTACTGGTTAGTGAGCTTGTCTTGCTAGTACCATTTAAATTGTAGTGAGTTTAATCCTCACAGAGTGCCCCATATGTTTGTTATTGTATTACATCTAAGCAGCACTTAGAAAATCATCATACCAGGTTATTGTGGCACCTTGATGTAAATCTTGTCTTGCTGGATCCATTACAACTGAGTAGTAAGGTCAATCCTCACTGAGTGCCTTCTAAAGACTTGTACCACATCTAAGCTGTGCCTAGAAAAATCACCATATTGTTTTTAAGGTTGTCCTTTATAGAGATAAAAAAATAAATTCTTTAATATATTTCTGCTTTTTATTGAAGCATTCCATTTCAAACAATTCTAGAGACAGAAAATTTTCAACTAATTTTCTTTTCTTGGTTCCTAAAATTTAAAGTAATTATATTTAAACTTTCCTTTTTTCAAACATTTATTGGAAAAAAAACCTGACCAAATAATTAATCAGTAAACTTGAAAGAAACAAGGTCAATTAGGACTGGAAAAGAAGACTGTGTAGCTTTCATCTTCTAAGTAGTGACAGCCTGGTAATTGTTTTTTTTAATAATCATATTTTTACTGCCACTGTTTTGCAGGGTGTTTCATAGGAAGATAGTTATGAGAAAGAGTGACAGGTTATAGGGGGTGTCAAGAAGTGGGCAAAAGAAGGATGAGAATACTGATGAGAGCAGAGTGGATGGAGAAAGGAGCATGAGAGAAAGAATGCAGGTTAGTGAGATAGGAGACGACTTTTTTTTTTTTTTTACAATCATATCATCCCAAGCAACGCATTTTATTGCCACTGTTTTGCAGGGGGTTACATAGGAAGATAGTTATAAGAGTGACTGGTTATAAGGGGTATCAGGAAGTGGGTAAGAGAAGGATGAGAATACTGATGAGAGTGGAGTGGATGGAGAAAGGAGCATGAGAGAGAGGATGCAGGTTAGTGAGATAGGAGATGACTATTGACTTTACATTTAAATTCTTGGAGATTGTAGCTGTCAGGAAAGCAAGTAAATGGAAGGGAATTCCACAGGCGAGAATAAAGAAGCTGCTGGAGTAGAATTTGCATTTACATTTTATTTGTTTCACAGTAAAAGAGTGGGATCTAGTTGCTAATCTTGTGGCTCGAGAAAATTCATATAGAAATCTTAAAACTCAGATTTAAAATCTTAGCCTTTGTCTCAGCTCAGGGTGTCAGTAAAATAATAAAAATATACTCATTTAAGAAAAAGCATAAAATCTTTTTAGCTGAACTGGCACTAAAAATTTTGGCAGGAACATATTCACCGACCATGATACAAAATGGGTTTGGACAGGACGGAAATTCAGTTTGAGAGAAATTGTAAACTGACAGGTGAAGCAAAGAAGAGAAATTTATTTTGGTTCCAGATTTGTGAATTTATTTCATAATGAAAATCATCAAAAATATTGTTTCATACATGAAAACCTTTATTATTTCCATTCAGAGAATTGTTCAAATTATTAAACTAGTTATTTTTGTAGTTCGTTCTACTGGTATTTTAGCCAAACCCTATTAAAAGCATTATCTGTTTCTCTAAATGTAAGAAAATTGAAAGAACAGATTGACTGAGACAAATATAATACAAAGAGCTAGAAAGAAAGAATCATTTGTTCAAACAACTGCTGGAATAAATTTGTCGTGAATTGAACAAAGAAAATATTATAATGGAAAGTAAAAAAAAAAAAAACAAGTTCTGTAATTTTCAGGATCAACCTAAACATATTTTATTCAGTCAATCAGTTAAATGCCATACGTGATTCACGCTTGGGCGATCATGTCTCGAAAGAGACATGACTGACTGGGCAGAAGATTATCCCGCAGTAGGTTGCCATTGCTTTCTGCGGTAGACTGGTTGCTGACCAAGGCTATAGAACCCAATCTGTTCTGTTATTTAACCCATAACTGGAAGGAAGAGACGGATTAATACCTTTCCCAAGGGTATTTGTGCGTAAGTGAATGCAATGAATTCAGCTGGAATTCGAACTCGGCTCCCCGATTTCTCGCTCCGAGCCAATATCCACTAGACCACAATGCACATCCGTAGTATGTAGCTGAAAAAAAGTTGGGTGCATTAAAAATTGGATTTTAAATTCAATAAAATATTCAAAAGTTTAGAAATGCTATACCATAATAGAGCATCAAGTCATTTTATCAAAAACAGAATTTCTTTAAAATAAAACTAAATTGGATAGAATAAAAATAGTCAAGAAATTTGCATTTTGTTTGAAACCCAAAATTCATCCAAATTTTAACATTCCTTTTCATTTAAAACAGTTATTCACAATGAGATTCAGGGATGTGTGTTGTGGGGCAGTGGATATCAGCACAGAACAACAAATCGGGGAGCTGAGTTCAAATTCCAGGTGAATTCATTGCAGCCATTTCCGCACAAATACCCTTGGGAAAAATATTAATCCATCTCTTCCCTCCAATTATGGATTAAATAACAGGACAGATTGGGTTCTATAGCCTTCATCAGCAACCAGTCTACCACAGAAGGCAATGGCAACCTATCGCAGGATAATCTTCTGCCCAGTCAGTCATGTCTCATTCAAGACATGATCACCCAAGGCACTAAACTGACTGACTGAATATAATAGTTGGAATCATGATTAAGGATTCTGCTGGTCATAAAATGAGGGATCTGTTTTATATTGTAATGAAGCAATAAACTGATCCATCACTAATTACTATGTGATAATATAATACATTTCTCCCTCTAGCTATGATTCAAATAATAAGACAGATTGGGTTCTATAGCCTTGGTCAGCAACCAGTCTACCACAGAAAGCAATAGCAACCTACAGTGGGATAATCTTCTGCCCAATCAGTCATGTCTCATTTGAGACATGATCACCCAAAAGTGTATCATGTATGGCACTTAACTGATTTGCAATAAAAGAAAACATTTAGATTTCATGTCTTACAATGGTCAATTAGATTTTATAAATTTATTTCTATTGTTTCCAATTGAATTTCTGGGATGAGCACTTATTTATACTACATTTAGACTATTGTCCTCATCTTTGTTGTTATCACAACATTTCAACCTTCATCAAGTGTATATTAATCTGGGTAACCGATAGGGAATTCTGAACTGAACCCATAATTAATCTAAGGATACCCCCTTAGATTAATTAGGGATCATTCTTGTTTCACTATCAATATCTAAGAATATATTGTCTAGTTCCTAATTTTAGTTCTGCTCAATTATTGCTTGCTTGTTTTCACATACTGCCCAGGTCATATCACGTTGAATACACCAATTCTCGTTTGATCACTGAAGTTAAGCAGTGTTGAGCTTGGTCAGTACTTAGAGAGGTAACTGCTTGGAAATACCAGGTGCTGTCAGTGTTTATTGATGGATGTGCATTGTGGTGCAGTGGGTGTCAGCTTGGAAAAAAAAAAAAAAAAAAAAAAAAATCGGTGAGCAGATTTCGAATTCCAGTTGAATGCCCTGCATTCACTTACATGCTAATACCCATGGGAAAGGTATTAATCTGTCCCTTCCCTCCAGTTATGGGTTAAATAACAGTGTAGGAATTGGGACCCTGCCTTTAAAAAAATCCCAATGAAACTTTTTTGTTAGGGAGGAAGCTGGCTCAACCTACCTAGGGTGTATACGGCTTGGATACACTGCCCAGCCTAGGGATCAAACTCTTGATTACTATATCATCAAATTCATGAACCAATGCTTTCATAGATTTCTGTGGCAAACTTGGAGCCTTAAACCTAATCTACCTACTCAAGTAGGTACAGAAATTTAAATACCTAAAAAGTGTTCTAACAGAAGATGGAAAGTGCAACTCTGAGATCCGAAAGCAAATAGGCATGGCAAAGGAAGCATTCCAGAAGTTGAGTAAAGTATTAAGAAACAGGATAATTTCACTAGAAACAAAGAGAATAGTACTGGATTGCTATGTGATGTTGGTTCTTCAATATAGCAGTGAATGTTGGACAATATCTTTTAAAATGAAGGAAAAACTTGAAGCTGAAATGTGGTTCTACAGAAGGATGCTGCAGATGTCATGGACCGAGCATGTGAGCAATAACAATGTTTTGGAAAGAATGAACACGAAAAGGAAATTAATACTGAGCATCAGGAAGAGACGGCTAAAGTTCCTGGGACATGCAATGAGGAAGGAGAGCTTAGAGAACCTGATACTAACAGGCCAGATAGAGGGAAAAAGAGACAGAGGAAAGCAACAGATAACATATTTGAAGGACCTGATCAGGTGGATGACGGAATGAGGGTTGCATGGTGGAACAGAAGAAAGCATGCTAAGAGCCACTGGGATAGGGAGACATGGAAAGCCATGATCGCCTACGTCCTGAAAGGACAGGGCACATAAAAGAAGAAGAAAAGAAAAGAAAAATGAGTGCTACTGCTACTTTGTCATGCTTGACAGTTGCTGAAGATTTTCTATCATTTGTCTTTAATAGTAGCTCCCATATTGCATTTATTTCTATGCTAGGCCTATTAAGGAGATCCTCATAGCTTAGCATATGTGCTGATTCTTTCAAGTACCTAACTTCAGTGTTGTTATATTAGATATTTGGTCATCAGAGGAAAAGAATGTACATTTAAAACAATGTACATTTGTTTATATACGTATACAAGTATCTAGGATGTGCATTGTGGTGCAGTGAATACAACAAATCGGGGAGCCGAGTTCGAATTCCAGTTGAATTCATTGCATTCACTCACGCACAAATACCCTTGGGAAAGGTATTAATCCATCTCTTCCTTCCAGTTATGGGTTAAATAACAGGACAGATTGGGTTCTATAGCCTTGGCAGGCAACCAGTCTACCACAGAAAGCAATAGTAACCTATTGCGGGATAATCTTCTGCCCAGTCAGTCATGTCTCTTTAGAGACATGATTGCCCAAGTGTGTATCACGTATGGCACTTAACTGACTGATACAAATATCTTACTGCTGAAATATTGATTTTGTTAGGATGGTGATGGGTCATAAAGATAGCATAGTAAATTGACCAAGATCAAAGGATATGTTCATTTGTATGTGTTAGTCAATCAAGATCACAGTGTTGGGTTGATTTGTGGTAGGGTTCATTGGAAGTCTAGGTGACAAGCGTAGCTGGCAGGCCGGTTCTAAGAAACTGGGTTGGGTTTTTTTTTTCTTAATTGTTTCACCCCGAGCAAGGCATTCCACTGCCACTATTGGTGCAGTGCAGGGGGTTGCATATGGGGGAAGTGATGAGAAAGGATGGTTAGATATAGGAAATGTCAGAAGGAGGGTGATAGACGGGTAAGGATACCGAGAATGAGGGTTGGGTAGATGGTGAGAGTGTTTGAGAGAATAGATGCAAGTTAGTGTGATAGGAGGAGTCTATTAACCTTACATTTAAACTCCTGGAGATTGTAGCTATCATGGAAGCAGGCATATGGAAGGGAATTCCACAGGCGGGAAGCATGAGAAAGGAAGCTGTTGGAGTAGAAATTACGGTTACATCTTATCTGTTTCACTGTAAAAGGGTGGGACCTAGTTGCTAATCTAGTATTTTGTGTAAATTCGTACCTAGGGGGCACCACTGATCTAAGTTCATCGGAGCAGAAGCCGTGAAAGTACTTATAGAAGAGGTGTAGTGACAATGACAAAAGGAATGCCTGTAGAAACTCTGGTATGCTAAGCTGATGGTAGTGGGTTGCTGAGGTGATGGGTTGGTGTAATTGGTTGGCTTATGTTTTATGAAGAAGTAGTAGCATGCTTGTAGGGTTAGATTCTCTTGTTTGTGAAGTCAGAGTCCTGTCTTGTGAGGGGTCAGATTTGCTAGTTGCAGCATCAGTGATGCTTGCTTGTGACGTTTGAGTTGTTACTTGCTGGCAGGCCCGGATATTGCAGCAGTTGGTTAAGTGGTGTCAACAAGAAGATATTCTGCTGGATGTGCCAAGGTGAAGGTGTTGGTAATGAAGATGGCTTGTAACTGGGTTGAGATGATTTAGTCATACTTGGAAATAGTAGTGGTCATATTGAGATGAGCCTTCATGGCAGTGATAGTGGGAGCAGCAACATGCATGTTGGCAGGTGGCCTGATGGCATACAACTGCTTTGAGTCATTGCGAGGAGCCTGCTTTTATCTAGATCTGGCAGTCTCTAGAGACATGGTTAGCTCGTTTCATTTTCATTACGGGGGCTTGCTTTTGTTCTTTGCCTTCATGGCATTCACTGGCATATAGAACGAATCAGAAAATCTGATTATATTCTTCCTTGTTCAGTATTTTCATTCACTTTTTTTTAATTTTTCATTCATTTTTTCATTCACTTCCTTCCATCGGGCCTGATGAGTACCATCCTCCTACCATACATGATCAGAATAACATTGTGATAGCAACAACAAAGTACAAATGAAAATATTGAAATGTAAATACTTGTCTAACAGATTTTCATAAAATGCTTACAAATTTTTATTACCTTTTATGCAATAGTCTGAGCAGAGGATGAGAAACATCACTGATATTTCCAAATTCTATAAGAGGAAACTTCAATATAGAAATACAATCATCTATGAAAAATCCCTTCTTACCATGAACTGATCCTGGTGTTGCCTCAGTTTTCTGATTTGCTTGAGAAATTACTATAACTTTTTATACACACAATTTTAACTTTTGCTATTTATTGAATATCACCAGTACTTTTAGCTGGTGAATAATACACACACAATAAAAATAGTCATTTGTATAAATTTATCACTTATAACAGCAGTGTGTTTGGTTCCCCAAATGGAGATACTTATCTTATTTGCCTAAATTAGACTATTCAAAATGTAGGCAATTAAGATTGCTATGTACTTTGGCTATTGTCTCAATGATATCAATTTTTTGAAAGTCATAAACTACTTAAGATTTTAATAGTATATGAATGTACCAGCTCACTAAAGTATTCAGCATGCTGAAAAGTTTAGATATTCATGAAGTCATATTTTAATTTTATTCACTGATTTCTAACCTTGATTTGGCAAAAACAATCCTGAACTCTTTTTCCAAATCAATATGGTCACAATACAGTATTTTTCTAGATGATAAATTATATAGAAAATAAGCCATAAATATGTTGAAGTAAATGTGATGAAGAAGGTTCACTTTATATAAAACAACTGCTTCTAAGTATTTATAAGTTCATAAAATATCAGATTTTACAAGTAATGAATGACCAAATGTGACTAGGATTGGTGAGTATTAACTGATGTAAAAGCTCCCAGTTGGAATCCAAAAAATCTACCTCTGTGGATTGAATAAAGAGTTCAGTTCAAAATTCCCGGAAAGTTATAGAGTATGACAATGAAGACCTAAACAAAGCCAAGGGGGCTGTTGTATAAAACATGAGTATAGCAACTAAGATATAAGCCGCAGAAAATTAAAAAGAGATGATAGCTGCGAATTTCAAAGTCGGGAAGAAGAGAGACCGTTAAATTGTTGATAAATTCAAACTAGGAACTCATAATGAATGCAGAGAGAACTGGGTCCAATAGTACACATCAGGTAGCATCCGATGATTGCATTCAAGAATATTCAAGTTGATTATGGACATGGAGAAGCCCAGGAGAAGAAATAAAGAACCAAATCAATGACATGAGAAATGAACACTACACTATTTATATTATTCAGACTATTATCCTCATCTTTGTTGCCACTTGTACTATGCTTCGGCCTTCTTCAGGTGCTAGGAATTTTGAACCAAACCCTTTATTACAATCACTTGAGTATATCATCTTCATTCCTTGTGTCAAGCATCTTTTGGTAGTCATGAGTTATCTCCCTCTAACCCTGTAAGTTACCACTGCTGCAGCCTGGTATTGAACTCACAACTCATTGGGTCAAATCACAGGAACTAACCAACATCTATATCCAAAAAAAACAAGAGTTGTGTGTTCAGAAGACTAGAGAGAACTGATCCCAAAGCCCTCTTTTCTCTGGTTGAAAATGCAGTCAGTAAGTGCTGGTAGGGTTGTTGTTTTCTCTGGTACAGTATCTTTGTTTATTTTGCTTATCCAGGTATTTGGTTTTAGAAACAATGTTAGCTGATTGACCCAACCTCCAGAACGATGGTGTTAACATTAATTGGGTGTTAAGGAGATAAGTAGAGAATACTTTTCAAGAGATTTATTAAATATTTTATTAAAATTTATCTACCACTTCAACTACATGTATTCAATTTTTTCTCTGCTTAAAAGCTAGCTGTTTTTCCCAATGATGAACAAATTTATATCTTCTTTACATGTAGACCAAGCTTTCCTCACTTCTCTGTGTAGGGCCCAGAAGATTTTCTGTCTAAATCTATCCTGCACATTTATAAATCTACCATCCGCCCGTGCATTGAATACTGCTGCCATATCTGGTCGGGTGCCCCTGCTGTTCTCCTCGGGCTTCTCGATAAGGTTCAGAGGAGGGTCTGTAATGTGATAGATACCGACTTGGCAGACTGCCTGCAGTCTCTCTCCCACCGGCGCGACATGGCTTCCCTGTGTCTCTTCTATAAATACTTTCACGGCTTCTGCTCCGATGAACTTAGATCACTAGTGCCCCCTAAATATGAATTTGAATGAGATACTAGATTAGCAACTAGATCCCACCCTTTTACAGTGAAACCGATAAAATGCAGCCGTAACTTCTACTCCAACAGTTTCTTTCCTCGCACTTCCTGACTGTGGAATTCTCTTCCAAACGATTGCTTCCCCGATGGCTACAATCTCCAGGAGTTTAAATGTAAGGTTAATAGACACCTCCTAACACACTAACCTGCTCCCATTCTATCAAACACTCTTCCCATCTGCCCAACCCTCATCCTCGCTATCCTTACTCATCTGTCAACTTCCTCCTAACATTCCCTATGTCTAACCACTCCTTCTCTTTACCTTCCCCTATGTAGCCCCATGTGCAATAGTGGCAGTGGAATGCCTTGCTTGGGGTGAGATGATTAAAAAAAAAAAAAAAGCTTCATGCTTTTCTGTTGAATTCTTTCTGCAGTCTATGAAATATTGCATTCACTTACGCACAAATACTCTTGGGAAAGGTATTAATCCGTCTATTTCTTCCAGTTATGAATTAAATAAAACAGATTGGGTTCTATAGCCTTGGTCAGCAACCAGTCTACTGCAGAAAGCAATGGCAATCTACTGCGGGATAATCTTCTGCCCAGTCAGTCATGCCTCGAAAGAGACATGATCGCCCAAACGTGTATCACGTATGGCACTTAACTGACTGATGAAATATATGTAGGTCATTCTTTTCATAAAAATTGATCAGCTTAGATTCATTGCTATCCGAGTGTATGTTTTATGAATTTTTGAATTATTAAGCTAAAGAAGCTGAATAATTTTTAGTGCGTATTAACTTTTTCTATACTGGTAATTTCAAACTTGAGTTTTTTGTTGCTAATTTTGTCTTTAATCAAATGTTTTAAAGTTTTTTAATAAATGGGTTTGCAGACAAATATTTAAAATTTAGAATAATTGTAACTTTTCAGATTCAAGCAAGAGAATAATATATATATATATATGTGTGTGTGTCTACTACTGCACACTCATGTCAAGTGAGCAAACTTTTTAGCTTTTTCTTTATACGTATTATACTACCTACAACCACATTATGACTAAATACTAAACATACAACATAAATATAACTTAAATCTTTATTTTAAATAAACTTTGAGTTTGAATTTTTTTAATGGCATATAAACATCTGTGGGTTATTTAATGCCAAAAAGGTGGGGTTTTAATGTATTTTTTTTAATGTTTAGTTATAGTGAGAAGGTTGATTTAGTCCGATTTTAATAATTTTTTGTTTTTATTCTTTTTTTTATTTTAGAAAACTGAAGATGTCTTCTAGTTTTGCATTCAAAAATGTTTTGCTAAGAATAATATTTTTTCCTTCAAAAATGTGTTATGGCAATAATTTTTCTTCAAAAATGTATTGTTGGTAATATTTTTCCTTCAAAAATGTATATATTTCTATAAAAGTCTATTTTTAGACTTTCATAGTGTTTTGACCCCAGTTTGGGGATAAACTATTTGCCCATAGCTGGAACCCTAACAGGTGCTACCACTCTGGGTCAGAGTGGGCCTGGAAACAACAGCAACTAAGAGGTGGTTCCATGCTCCTCACAAACTCCCAATCAGAGGCCTTGCTGTCGGATGCAGTTTACCGTCATGCCCAGAACCAGAAACAAAAGTATACAAAAAGTTAAATATGAAAAAAAAAGAAAAAAATGATTAGAAATAAACCTTATTCATAGTCAAAAAAAAATTATAGAGAAAAAAAATTGAAAAAAAAGCAACTTCCTTGTCTTACTTTCCACTTAACATGTGGCCTATACAGCACTGATATAAAGAATTGTAACACATGCTTTGATGATCTATTGTGACATGAAATTGACAGTTTTCATGCTACTTATACCTACAAATGCTTTATAAATTTTACACATACATTTACATACAGGTTGAAATGGGTAAATTGTTACTGTTCTATATTTATAATTTTGCACATATGTATTGTTTGTTTCTGATTTTGTTGAAAGCACAATATAGTAGGGTCAGTTGGGCACTATATATGAGGAAAAGAGCACAATTCACTCAAGCAGAAATTTAGAAACAGCATGCTGTTCTGCTTTGCACTAGAAGCTCAGATATGAACATTTCAGAGTGTTTGAATGTCAATCACAAGACAGTAAAGAGGAATCAGAAAAAGTTGAATGATATATCAGGTTTTTGTAGTGATCAATAGTGGTGCCAATGTTATGCCTTCATTCATTTTCGCACAGACCTGAGACCCAACACAGAAACCTACATCAAATGCTTTGAAGAGGGTGAATGCTGGAAGACCCTATGTCTAGCAACAAGACTCTTCATCATGGCACCGAAGCAGGAGAACCCAGTCATGCCTGTCAGACAATTTCTGCAACCCCATCACCCTTTACATCCTACCACCTAACTTTACAGACTGCAATCCCCTTAGTTATTGTGTGTGGAACACATTTGAGTGCGATACCAAAAATGAACTGAAGGTAGAGATTATGACAGAATTCACCAACTTAAACAAGGAGACTGTTCAGAAGAGTTTAAAGAGATTCCAAAGTTGCCTAGGGCCTGTAGTTGAAACCAATGGTGATCTTATTAAATAAATTTACTCTTTAGTATTTCAAGATATGTGTAATTTTGATAAATATATTTGTTAAAATGAGTTGTCAGTTATTTTCATTTTTTCATAATTTAGACAATTTATCCATTGCACCCTGTACACAAATGCAAAAATATTTTGTAGCTATTTATGTCGCAATAAGTAAACACTTTCTCAGAATTAGTCTTTTTGATGTTTTGGGGGATTTGTTTTACAACTTTACAAATAAAGTTCCAGGTACACTCACATGTAATTCTGGTCAGACTAATACAAATATTTTTCAAAATGGTAGCACTTATTTCCCTGTTCTGTTTTTTTATAAAATCCAGTTTTCTTTGAATGTTTGGCAGTAAATTGAAGTAAAGAATTGATGAAAGAATTACTTACATATATTTGTTCATGATTGAATCTCTCTTTAAGATTTAAAATAAAGACATCTTCAGAAATTGGGTCAAGAAGAACAGCATCACTGATACCGACATTGTTTTCAAATATGGCCAGACTTCCTTTATGTAGTGCCATCTTCAAACATTTGGTAAACTGCAAATGAAAAAGAGAAATAAATCATAAACAGGCAGTATTAAAAAGAAAGTAAACAAAAATACTGAATTTTTGTTTTAATTTATAAGTATTATATTTAAAAATAAAAATTAAAAAAAAATACTTTGAAAGAATTTTTTTTTGCATCTGAATTTTCGTAATTTATGAAATTATATGTATAAAAGTGGCTGTAGAATGGAGGAATTTAAAAACTATGGCACAGCACAAAGGAATTGTCAAAAATGTTTTGAACAAGAAATAGCACTGAGTAACTCCATTCATGCAAATGAGTTGTACAAATTATTAAGGTGAAATCTTTTCATTGTTTAAAAAATTATTTAGATGACTATCTTTATGCATTTTATGTTTTGCATTGCACACAAGTGAACTTTCAAACCTTCCTCAGGTGTCTGGAAATTTGGTGCTAATGAAAGTACTAATTGCAGCATTAGTTGAAGTGATGAAACTTTTACTGCATAATACAAACATCGTGATGAAAAACGATCAAGAAAAGCATTAAAAAAATACTCTGAAAATTAAACATGAAATATATACTTAATGTATATATTTTTCTTAGCACAGTCTAGTCAATCAGCTACATAACATCTTCAGCACTGAAAGCTTTCTACATCAAATCTATAAAATTTTCAATATTTTTAGCTTTAAAGAAAGGTTTGAATCACAAATTTGCACTTTCTCCAATGCATTGACTTACAAACACGAAAGAAAGTTCTGGAACATGGTTAAAAAAAACAAAAACAAAAAAAACTTGCTTAAAAATGTTTGAAAACCACAAGAATAATCTAGTGTTAAGCACATTCAATGGGAAATGTTAAATATGGCGTTTGTAAAAAGTTTGCACTAAAATTGCATTCTTTAACTTGGTCCCAAAACTTTTTGCTCTATGAACCGGTGCCATGCCAGACAATTTTTTACACAGACCAGGGAGACCGGAATTGGTCATGCATATAACAAAACTGTGATAGTCAATAAAATGGAAAAATAATATTACTTTTGTGCAGCTTGTTACCAAATGATCCATGACCCAGTACTGATCTGTGACTGTGTGGTTGGGGATTGTTGCCTTAAACTGTGTAACATTCATAGAGTATCTATATCTGGATGCAATTTTATTTTGTTTGTGTCATTGAAGGTGACCAATCTCTGAACTATGGTCTGTTTGAATTTTATATTTGTGTTGTCATATCCTGCTATAGTAACAGAAAATACTTGAGTGAAATTAATAAGGATACTGCAATTGAGAGGCCTTGAAAAAAAATGCAGTGAAAAGGGAAGTAATGTTAATAATATTAAGTGCTAAAGGTTAAAGTTCAATGCAGTTTTTCACTTGTCTTAAGTAAAGCAAGAGTACTCCTTGTTTAGATGTTTGTCTTATTCTCTGTAGGAACGAGAAAACTCCATAGTTAGGAGGAAGTGTAAAAAGATAAAGGAAGTTAAATGGAATCCAATTTGTGTTTGTTGAATGCTAGACTATCTAGGTTACCTCCCAACCACCTCAAATTCTTGACGTGTCTTCTAATAATATCGAGTTAATTTCATTTCATATCCACTTTTAACATTCACAGGCTCCACTGTTTCTTATGACGTCAACCAACAGGAGAAAATCAGTTCAGAGAAGACAGCAGTAAACTTGAAACCATATCACACGTACACACAAAAAGAAAAGATATTAATGTCATGCTTTTCTTAGAAAAAGCAGTTACTTTAATGAAATGAAGTTCTGATCAGAAGAGAGACTTTCAGTAGGAAAACAGAGACAAAATGATAAACAAGAAATGAAAAGAGAATTGAATAACAGTTTCAGAAAATAAAAAAAATTATGAACTTGTTATTTGTGCATCTAAAAGAAAATCTGCAGGTTTTATAGCATAAATAATTCAGAAGTATCTCAGAAAGGCTGTCTAAAGAAAAGGCTGAAAGCAACTATGCAGCTTATGTCCGACTGGAGGAGAATGTTTATCCCAAATTACTAGCAATTCAAGGATATTTTTGTATCAAAATGATGCATTTTGGAAACAAAACTATTTAAAAAATTTCTATCAGTCTTTTTTTTTCTCCAACATTTAGTTAGTTAAGTGATACACGCTTTGATGATGATATTTAAAAAGAGACATGACTGACTGGGCAGAAGATTTTCCCCACAGTAGGTTGCTATTACTTTTTGCTGTAGACTGGTTGCCAACTAAGGCTATAGAACTCTATCTTGTTATTTGACCCATAGCTGAAGAAAGAGACAGATTAATACCTTTCCCAAGGATATTTGCATGAAAGTGAAGATTTTCCTGCAGTATGTTGTCATTTACTTTCTGCTGTAGACTGGTTGCCAACTAAGGCTATAGAACTCTGTCTTGGTATTATTTGACCCATAGCTGAAGAAGAGACAGATTAATACAAGGATATTTGCATGAAAGTGAAGATTTTCCCTGCAATGTATGTTGTCATTACTTTCTGCTGTGAACTGGTTGCAACTAAGGCTATAGAACCCAATCTGTCTTGTTATTTGACCCATAGCTGAAGAAGAGGCAGATTAATACCTTTCCCAAGGATATTTGCATGAAAGTGAAGATTTTCCTGCAGTATGTTGTCATTACTTTCTGCTGTAGACTGGTTGCCAACTAAGGCTAGAACCCAATCTGTCTTGTTATTTGACCCATAGCTGAAGAGAAGAGACAGATTAATACCTTTCCCAAGGATATTTGCATGAAAGTGAAGATTTTCCTGCAGTATGTTGTCCTTCCTTTGCTAACATGAAGCTGGTTGCCAACTAAGGCTGCTAGAACCCAATCTGTCTTGTTGACTGACCCATAGCTGAGAAAAGAGACAGATTAATACCTTCCCCAAGGATATTTGCATGAAAGTAGAGATTTTCCTGCAGTATGTTGTCATTACTTTCATAGACTGGTTGCCAACTAAAGGCTACCTGGGAACCCAATCTGTCTTGTTATTTGACCCATAGCTGAAGAGAAGAGACAGATTAATACCTTTCCCAAGGATATTTGCATGAAAGTGAATTTTCCTGCAGTATATTTGTCATTACTTGCTGTAGACTGGTTGCCAACTAAGGCTATAGAACCCAATCTGTCTTGTTATTTGACCACTAGCTGAAGAAGAGACAGATTAATACCTTTCCCAAGGATATTTGCATGAAAGTGAAGATTTTCCTGCAGAATGTTGTCATTACTTTCTGCTGTAGACTGGTTGCCAACTGAGCTATAGAACACAATCTGTCTTGTTATTTGACCCATAGCTGAAGAGAAGAGACAGATTAATACCTTTCCCAAGGATATTTGCATGAAAGTGAAGATTTTCCTGCAGTATGTTGTCATTACTCACTGTAGACTGAATTGCCAACTAAAGCTATAGAACCCAATCATCTTGTTATTTGACCCATAGCTGAAGAGAAGAGACAGATTAATACCTTCCCAAGGATATTTGCATGAAAGTGAAGATTTTCCTGCAGTATGTTGTCATTACTTTCTGCTGTAGACTGGTTGCCAACTTCTGTTCATAGAACCCAATCTGTCTTGTTGTTTGACCCATGGCTGAAGAGAAGAGACAGATTAATACCTTCCACAAGGATATTTACATGTAAGTAAAAGCAACAAATTCAACTGGAATTCAAACTCAGATCTTCAATTTCTCATTCCAAGCCAAGATCCTCTGCACCATAAACATCTGCCCAACATTTCCAACATTAAATATTAGAAAACAGAACTCAGTAAGCTGTGGCATCCAGAAAAATATTTCCAGTATAAATATTTAAGATATTCTATGAAATAAACCTAATATTTTCAAAAATTACAACAAAATGATTAAAAGTCATAAAATCTAATATCAATTTTTTTCCCAGGTTTCATTTTTCTTTTTTAAATCTAAAGTATTTTTCTGTAAAGCATTAAAAATTGCTGATTATTCAAATAGGCTATCTCTTATTTCTGATCCTAAAGAAATAATTATTATTTTTAGTACTAAGTACAGTTATTAATTAACAAAACCCTAAAAATTTCTCAATAATTATACATTTAGAGCCATTTAGGTGACTTTGCCTCTAATCAAATGCAAGCTGTAGAGTTGTTAATCTTTTTCTTTGAATTCTTTCTTGAGGCATGAACTTTTTATTTCTGGTTATGTTCAAGTTCATCAATTTGAACAAAATTAGAAGCCAAATGCATACAATTTATAAGAAACAGCAAAAACAATAAATCAATGGAATAAAGAAAAAAAAATTAACAAAAATACATTGTCCTTCATGGTTTTGCTAATCAACAATTTTTCATGAATATTCTTGCAGATTTAATCCATTGAACTTGCTTCCTCTGGTTGCTCTAATCCATAATACAAGTAAAATGGATCTTCAAGATATATTTTAAGTTTAAATATCATGTAAGCTGTCAAATTCAGTGAGCTATCTTCTTCAAAGTAATTATGTTTAATCACTACTTTGTAATTTGCAAAAGTTACTGAGCTCCGCCCAAGATTATAAAGCAAAATTTAGATCTCAAGATTAAAAATCATTTGTTTAAGATATTAGCCAGTCTCAATAATTGCTGAATTTTCAATCTTTTCAAGACTTTTACCTTGTGATATACCATCAAATTCTTTTAATCTGTTTTTCAACTCTGGTAAGATAGTCAAGTAAATGACCATTTATATTTTTATTGAGTACTCATTTTTTCTTTTAATAAATTAGATCTGCATGTTGGGTTAACTGTAAATGATGGGCAATGTTGAGTTCACCCCCACTAAAAAAGAAAAAAGAAAAAAGAAAACCATTATAGGGTTTTATTTTTTACTTATTTCTTACTTCAGGCATATAGTGATAGGAAGATAGATCCAAATAAAATATCTCACTAACATATTTGAGCATCTATCAAAAACAAATTGCAACCTTTTGAATGTGACCAAAAGTATCCAGAAATTCCACAAGAAAACAAGATTGGAGTAGATAGACCAAACTATCACCTGGTTCACACTCCACCCACGTCTGTTGAACAGGTGAAGAGGCTCATCCCTTGTTCCCTGTTTAGAATGTGGTTTCCGGCTTTCTCTTTTCCAATCTTTTCACTTTTCTTTCTTTTTTCCAATTGGAGTAGATAGAGTAAACTATCACCTGGTTCACACTCCACCCACATCTGTTGAACAGGTGAAGAGGCTCATCCCTTGTTCCCTGTTTAGGATGTGGTTTCCGGCTTTCTCTTCTCCAATCTTTTCACTCTTATGTAGCCCCCTGCACATCAGTGGCGTTACCGCCTTGCTCGGGGTGATATGATTAAAAAAAAAAAAAAAAAAAGATCATTTTATATACCTGCAGTATCATGCTAGGGAATGATAAACAAATGCGATGGAATATGAGTGTAGACCAAAACACACTCTACCATGTCTCTTCAACACTTTGGGCTTTATGCCATATATTTGGTTAGAAACCAAAGTTGATAGTTACTGAAGTTCAGTGGTCAGAGGAATGTTCTAATTAAATCAGTGCAAACTGTTATCAGTTGAGGCTTAAAACCAAAAGACAAATGGAGATGATGGCTCCAAGCCATTAAGAACAAAGTAAGTGAAGCTATAATACAAGACATTCACGAGGTAGAGGTATTCTGAACAAGTTTTGCCTGGCCGTCAAACTGCTTAGCAAAAGTGAAAAGAACAGTGGCAATAATAGAGAAGATTTTCTAGAGTTCAATTATTAATAGATATTTTTGTGTCATTTTTGACAAACTAAATACATTTTCATAGTTGAGAAAACAATTATTGCTATGGCCATATGCCATTCTTAAAATGAGAAGCTTTTTATTTTTATTAAATCATTTCACCCCAAGCAAGGCAGGACTGCCACTGGTGTACAGGGGGTTCCTTGTGCTGTGTCCCTTCAGTATGTAGGTGATCATGGCCCTCCTTCTTTCCCTATCCCTTGCTGCACTTAATATCCCTTCTCTTGTTACCACATTCAATCCTCACTCTCTCAACTGTTCAAGTCCGTCAGGTATGTTGTGCACTGCTTTCCCTTGTCTCTCTTTCCTTTTATCTATCCTGTGAGCATCAGGTTTTCCAAGCCTACCTTCCTTATTACATGTCCCACAAGCTTCAGCTGTCTTTTCCTGAAGTTAAGCATCATTTTCCTTTTCATGTCCATCCTCTCCAAAGCCTTGTCATTGCTTATGTGCTCTATCCATGGTATCCTCAGCATCCTTCTGTAGAACCACATTTCAGTTGCTTCAAGTCTTTCTTTCATCTCTGATGAAATTGTCCAGCATTAACTCAGGGGGTTACAGTGAGAGAAAACAAACGTACAGTGAATGTTAAAGAGAAGACAAGAAATTGATGGAAATCAAAGAAATAGAAGATGGCAATTGTCGTTGCCTTTAAACTTTTGGAGACTGCTTATTTCCCTGATAACTACAAATGGTAGGAGTTCCACAAGCAGGAAGTGAGAGAAAAACTGTTAAGACAGAAGAGGTGGTTACATTTAACTATTTTGATAATAAAAGGGTGGGACCTATATGCCAATCTAGTAGCATGCATAAAAACATGTAGACAGGGTACAAGGAAAAAAAGTGCTCGTCTGAGCAGTTACTATGAAAATACTTGTAGAAAAGACAGAAGTTACATTACATTGGTGAGAAAGTGACTGAAGATGGGCTGCTACATCAGGATTGATTATGTTGCAGATCCTCCTCCGATTTTGTGAAGAACTTCAAGCTAAATGATTAAGTATTTTTTTTACAAGTGCAAGAAATTGAAACAGAAAATTCCTGAATGCAATAAAATAAAAAATTCTCCATATTTAAAGTTGTTATTTTTTTTATCAAAAGTATTTTTTTTTTTTGGCAAAACATTAAAAATTACTGATTTATGCAGATACAAGATCTCTTATTTCTGATTATAAAGAAATTATTCATTTGTAGAACTAGGTATTAATTAAGAAATTAACTAGACCCTAAAGATTTCTTACTAATTATAGGCTCAGTCATTGAGGATAAATTAATTGCAAAAGAAATATTCCTTCTCTCATTAAAACACTGCTTCCAACTTTAGACATAATAAGACTTGCTCAAAGTTTTTACACACTTATTCTCTAAGTTGAAGATTTTCTTAGATGCTTTTCTTTAACTTTAAAGACCACAACAGAGTTGGGAAATTTCATATCGTTTTAGATTAAAATACATATTCTCAAACATGCTAACTTATTAATTTTTACACTACTAGACCAATTATAAATGATTGTGGAGTCTGAGTTTTGTTTAACGGCATATCAAACTGTGAGTTATTTAATGCCAAAAAAGTGAGATTTTGAGTTTTTTCCTGTTGTTTTTTAATGTTTGATCATAGTGAGAAGGTTGATTTAGTCAAACTTTAATGAAAAAGTTTTGTTTTTATTCTTTTTTTTATTTTAGAAAACTGAAAATGTCTTTTAGTTTTGTATTCAAAAATGTTTTGCTGAGAATAATTTTTTCCTTCAAAAATGTTTTTTTTATAAGCGTGTCACCCCGAGCAAGGCATGTCACTGCCACTACTGTGCAGGGTGCTACGTAGAGTGGAGGAAGGCTGATTAAATATAGGAAATGACAGAGGGTGGGTGATAGGCGGGTAAGAATACCGAGAATGAGGGTTGGGTAGATGAGTGTTGTGAGAATAGTTGGGAGTTAGTGTGATAGGAGGTGTCTATTGACCCTAAATTTAAACACCTGGAGATTGTAACTGTTGGGAAAGCAGACTTGTGGAAGGGAGTTCCACAGGCGGGAAGCGCGAGAAAAGAAGCTGTTGGAGTAGAACTTACGGTTACATCTTATTTGTTTAACTGTAAAAGGGTGGGACCCAGTTGCCAATCTAGTATCTCGTGTAAATTTGTGCTTAGGCGGCACCAGTGATCTAAGCTCATTGGAGCAGAAGCCATGAAAGTACTTGTAGAAGAGGCACAGGGAAGCCACATCACGCCGGTGTGAGAGCGGCTGCAGCCGGTCTGCCAAGTCAGTATCAACCATGTTACAGATCCTCCTTTGTATTTTGTCAAGAAGCCCAAGGAGAGCAGCAGGGGCACCCGACCAGATATGGCCGCAATATTCAATACACGGGCGGATGGTAGATTTGTATATGTGCAGAATAGATTCAGGTGGGAAAAATTTCCGGGCCCTGCACAGGGAGCCCACTTTCATAGCAGCAGATTTGGCAATGGATTCAATATAGTCATTCCATTTGAGGTCCGCCGAGAGTGTAAGGCCAAGGAGGCGTAGTATTTTACTCTTTGGGAGGCTAGCCTGTCCCATGCTAATGGTTGAAAAATTTATTATTGGTAATATTCTTTCTTCAAAAATGTATAGTTTTCTATGAAAGTCTATTTTTACTTATTTCTATAAAAGTGTATTTTTATACTTTCATAGTGTTTTGACTCCAGTTTGAGAATTGACTATTTGCCCATAGCTACCACTCTGGGTTAGGGTGAACCTTGGAACAACAGCAATTAAGAGATGGTTTCATGCTCCTCACAACCTTCCAACCAGAGGCCTTGCTCCTGGATGCCGTTTACAATCATGCCCAGGAGCATAAATTGTTGTGGAAAGCAATAAACTGTGCATAGCTTTTATAAAAAAAACAAAGTTTTTCCAGAAGAATTTCTTATTTCTTTCTTCAAATCAGGAACACAAATTTCAGATGATGCAGCTCAAGTTCTACTAGTTAAAGAAAAGCAAATTATCAATGACCTTTTCTCTTTTGACAATTCAATGAGTTCATACAAAATGGAGAGATTATTTCTAATTTTCATAGTTGTGAGTGTTTTAACAGAAGACGGAAAGTGCGACAGAGATCCGAAAGCAAATTGGCATGATGAAGAAAGCATTCCAGTAATTGAGTAAAGTATTAAGAAACAGGACAATTTCGCTAGAAACAAAGAAGAGAGTACTGGATTGCTATGTGATGTCGGTTCTTCAATATGGCAGTGAATGTTGGACAATATCATCAGAGATGAAGGAAAAGCTTGAAGCAACTGAAATGTGGTTCTACAGAAGGATGTTGCAAATATCATGGATCAAACATGTGAGCAATGATGAGGTTTTGGAAATGATGGAAAGGAAAAGGAAATTTATACTGAGTATGAGGAAGAGTCAGCTGAAGTTCCTGGGACATGCAATGAGGAAGGAGGGCTTGGAGAACCTGATACTAACAGGCCAGATAGAGGGGAAAAAGAGACAGGGGAAAGCAACGGAAAACATATTTGAAGGACCTAATCAAGTGGATGACAGAATGAGGGTTGCATGGTGTAACAGGAGAAGGTATGCTAAAAGCCACCAGGGATAGGAAGACATAGAAAGCCAGGATTGCTCATGTCCTGAAAGGAAAGGGCACATAGAAGAAGAAGAAGAATCATCCACAAGTTTAGAAATTGCTTGAAGGATTATTTATTCCATAATGTTAAATATGTGGAGGCATGATTGAATAGGGGGTAGTGTCTTGGATTGAGGAATTGGAGAGCCGACTTTGAATTCCAGTCAGATTCATTACATTCACTTATGTACTAATACATTTAGGAAAGGTATGAATCATTCTTTTCTTCCCCAAGCTATGGGCAAAATAGCAGAACAGACTGTGTTCTATAGCCTTGGGTAGCAACTAATCTAGAAGAATGAAAACTGAATTCAACCCAGCCTGGAGAGGGCTACCATACCCAAAGTAACACCGCTTCTACTGTCATTACAGTACATGTGGTACCCCCTATGACTAACGAGTTACAGGATATATGAATCTGGAAAAAAAAAAATTAAACCTCTCAAATCAGCAGAATTTTCAATATAGCTGCCTCCTTTTTACTCACCTGAAGAATCACTGAAACCCATCTAGCACCAAACCATTTAAATATTAGCATATTTCCTTTATGTCAACAAGAGGAATAAAAGGGAAAACAAAATTCTGCACCTTTTTTTTCCCTGATTACTAAACATTACTTGATATGTCTCATCAAAAGCTGATTTTTATTTGCAGCACAGACAATGAACCATACCACTAGTTTAGAGTGTATCAACAGAATATGATTATGGTATCACAAGGTTTAAAATTTCTTGTGGAAGCATCCCAACAGTAAAAATAATCGATCATATTCATAGAATGCCAACAATTCAATACAAATTACAATTTAGGAAAAAATATGTCATGCACCAATCTCATCTTAACAATATTTAAGTATTAGAGGTTTTAAAGTGTAGAAAAATAAGGAAAGAGTGAGTTGAGGCTGAGAAAAGCACTTAACAGGCAGAGAAAAGATTATATATATATATATATATATATATATATAAAAACAAAAAAAAATGAATAATGACAAGTGAACCCACTACCTCATAAAACCACAGCACAGTCAGTGGTATGCAATTTCAGGAACAAAATTTACCAAAAGAAACATCTTTACAGGACACCACATCTCCAAAAAATAGCAAACTAACCTCTGATTTTCTGGTCCCTTCTAATGACGTGAAATGGTTAACAAAAAAAGCCAGATTTGGACAAGTTATACGGTGGCCAATATCTGGATATATCAAATGCTTCTGCTGCTAATGGAGAAACTTGAAAGTGATGGTCTGGCTGTTTGATCAAAGCATCAGATCTCTTTGAAATCTTATTAGATTCAACAAAACTTGACATTAGTTTTATAACTTTTAATTTTTAGTCAATTTGTAAAGACACAGATATAAGTATAATTACACCTTCAAAAAATAGTGCATCAGACACTTATTCTTCTCACTCTACACTTTAATCACCCTATACCATATATATATATATATATATATATATATATATATACTACCTGTCATGCAATCCCAGCAGTATAATACCACTAACCACTCAGAATAAAGTCAAGTGTGTTTACTCCCTTGTGATCTGTGTTCAAATGAATGTTGTCAGTGACATATTATTCCTATATGGCATGTCTCCATGCGACTTGGGGCCTCTTTTGCATCTGTACCAATATGCATTTGCCAAACTTATTGTTAATACAAAAAAATTTCAATTTTCTTTGATAAATTTAATTTCTCATAAAGTTGCTGTATTAAATAGCAAGAAACAAAAATTTATAAGAAACCATAATTATATTAAAGATTTAAACAAGCAAACAAGAATTATGATTTTTAAAGCCATCCAGTTAAAAATAATGATAATCAGTGATATTTGTTAAGTATTGCAACAGAGAATGTTAATTTTTTTTTTGTTTTTTTTTATCTTGCAGGGCGTAAAAATTTATGACCCCTAACTCTACACAAGTAAATGAGAAGTGGAGTTAATTAAATAACGATAACTCTAAGACAAGCAGCAAAAGAAAATATGCAAAAGTCACCATAGTTGAAATTCTGATAAGGAGCAAAGTTATGATACAGTCGGTATGCCACACTTTGTAGCCAGGGTAGGCCTGCTACTGGTAACAAGAAACTAAGTACAACCTACTGCATGGACAGGTAGTTGGTATCTAAACCAGCTTCCCCACTAGCATCCTTAGACACCCAAAGACCTACCAAAGGGCAAATGAGCTTCTTATAGGAGCCAATGGCCAACACATCGTTCATTCAACAATGAATTAGAACACACTCGGCTTTGGGTGTGTATAATGATAATATACATGCTAAAAAGTTTGCCTCCTTCTACCAAGCACCTGTAACTCAGAGGTAGAATTGCCAACTGACGCCAATTCGGTTGGGTTTCAATCTTGGGTAAAAAGCAATTGGCTGTCTAACCGTACTGATGAGATGTGATAAAGCAAAACAGATCTGTTTGCAGATGACTTATATATATATATATATATATATATATGTATGTATGTGGATGACTAATATATTATGCTCTCATTACGATTGAGCTCTGTAAAGAAAATTTTAAAAACAGTTTCCACTTCTGCAATATATGCATTACTCTTGAAAAATGAATTGAGTTCTTTCAGTGACTTGTGTGTGTGTGTGTGTGTGTGTGTGCGTGTATGCACTGCTTATATACAACACGTTAAAATTTTCCTTCTGATTCCACGTGCTTATGGCTTAGTGGGTAGCAACTAACTGACACCAAATCGGTTTCGATCCCAGCCAAAAGCAAGTGGATGTGTCTAACCACACTGGTGAGTTTTGATACAACAAAACAAGCTTGGCTATGGATGACTAATATATGTATATATAAAGCTAGGATGGAGTTACAAGCCTTGAATTGTAAACTTCCTAAAGATGGTATCTTGATAAAAACCTTGTGTACTAAGTTGGACATGAGGAAAAAGATCTGTCCTTTTAAAAGCTGTCTTCAAATTATGACAAGTCACAGTATGTTGAAAACTGTATGTAGAAAAGAACACTGAGATCCTCTGTCAGGCAGGACCCACCTTGCTTAGCGTTAGATAAATCCCCATCATGTCTCAACAAAAAAACATGGCTATGATGATGTATGGTATGCACGTTAACCATATCTGAATCTATACTTGATTTATGTATTTATCAGAAATTTTTTTTATTTATACTTTTGAGATGAGGTAGTATTTACATTATTTGCACTGTTTGGACTCTTGACCTCATCTTTATTGCCATGTGTATAACCACTGTGCCTTGTGTCCTCAAGGACATTGGTTAGTTCCAGTGACTTAACCCAAAATATTTGTGATTTCAATACCCAGCTACAACAGTGGTGAACAAATAACTTAGAAAGTTAAGTTTAAGGGAGATAACTACATGATACCTGGAAGTGGCATTGCACAATGAATGAGAATGATATACCCCAGTGATCGAAATAAAGGGTTTGATTTGAAGTTCCCAACACATGAAGAAGCCCAGAGTATATAACAGCCAAAGACATCATAAACATGGCAATAAAGATGAGGACAACAGTTTGAACAGTGTAATTAATGTAGAATTTGTTTTATAAGAATATAAAAGGCCTAAACTTGAAGAATGATTAAAAATCAAACTCTAAAAAATAAAGATTTTCAGAATGTATTCTTGGAATATTTTTGCTGATTATCTATGCATGTTCCATGATACAAAGTTTGTTCTGGTTATAGCAATGTGGGTGGATAGAGTGAAAGATTGAGGAATCTAGGACCAACTTCTTTGTGTGCCGTGCGCCTTTAGGGTGTAGACAATCATGGTCTTCCACTTGCCTATATTTTTTCTTGTTCTTAACATTTCTCCTCTTGATATCTCTCCCAAACCCCATTTAGCCATCCACTTGCTCAAGCTTATCAAGTATATCTTGCACTGCTCTCTTTCCTTTTATCTATCCTGTGAGTATTAAATTCTTCAAGCCTTTCTTCCCCATTATCTGTCCCAGAAACCTCAGCTGTCTCATCCTGATACTAAGTATAAGTTTCCTTTTCATTTGCATTCACTCCAAAACCTTGCTGTTGCTCACATGTTTGGTTCATGGTATCCTCAGTATCCTTCTGTAGAACCATATTTTATTGCCTTGAGTCTCCTTCAACCATGAGAAGATTGTCATAAAAGAGGACGGATATTATATAACAGTCCAGTACTCTTTGTTTCCAATGAAATCTTTTTGTCTCGCAATATTCTACTCAGCACAACTTCAGACAAATCTAAAACCTTCATTTTTTTTTTTATGACGAATTAAAAATAAAACTTTCATATATTTACTAACCAGTATTTCTTCTCTAGAGAAGATCACATGAAGCAGAAACCCAAATACCTATTTTTTTAGCTATAAGAGGACACGAAGAAATGTTCACTGCAATATTTATAACATTGCAAAGAGTTTCTTTAATGTTCATATAAAAAGCTAACTGCAGGGTGTTTGTCTCCATTCCTCATTTGCATATTTTCTGAACAATTTGGAATCTTTAAGAAATAAACTAAAATACAGCAGAAAAGAAAGAAACACTTTAAGGGAAAGTTTTTTTTTTTGGCTTAGAAAAAATTCAAGTACAAATTGCTAACAGGTATTTTTTTTGAAACTGCTGATGCCTACCTTGAAAGGAAAGTTGTAAATATAGAGGCAGGGAAGGTGTTAGAACGGCTGATGGCTAAGGTGTAGGGGGCATGGGGATGCTATTATTGTTATTTATTATATTTAAGAATTGAAGTTATTAGTGTTTTTCTGCAGTGAGGATTCTTTTATCAAAGAAGAAAAAAATGATAGAAATACAGGGTGCTATTGGGTAAATTGTTGCCATTTTATATTATTTTAAATTTTGTATGTGTGTGGTTTGTTTTTGTCAATTGTACACTATAGTTGGGTAAGTTGGGCAAAATCTGTGAGGAAAAGAGAACCATGATGCAATTCGCACTCGGGACAGGGCAGAGTTTGAGTTTTGTTTAACAGCATATCAACTTCTGTGAGTTATTTAATGCCAAAAAGGTGAGGTTTTAAGGTATTTTTTTTTAATGTTCGGTTCTAGTGAAAAGTTTGATTTTGTCAGATTCCAATGAAAATTTTTTGTTTTTATTTTAGAAAACCTTAAGATGTTTTCTGGTTTTGTATTCAAAAATGTTTTGCTGGGAATAATTTACTTTCTTTCAAAAGTGTGTTATCGTAATATTTTTCCTTCATAAAAATAGACTTTTATAGAAAAATGTACATTTATGTATATATTTCTACAAAAGTGTATTTCTGTACTTTCATAGCTGGGACCCTAACTGATGCTATCACTCTGGGTCAGGGTGGACCTGGAAACAAAAGCAATTAAAAGGTGGTCTTTATGCTCCTCACAACCTCCCTTGCTGCCAGATGCAGTTTACCATCATAACCAGGACAGGGCAAAGGATTAAGAAAGATTTGGATGAGTCTAATGGTGATTATGAGGATGCTTTGTGTGATCACTCATGTAGGCAACATTATGCTTCCATTTTCTCTTTCCACAGGGCTTGAGACTCAACATGGAGACCTACATTAAGTGCCTTGAGAAGGTAGTGCTGCCCTGGGTCAAGAGGATGGCTGCTGGAAGAGCCTGTGTCTTGCTTCAAGACTTTGCACCATGCTGCACAAGCAGGAGAACCCATTCATGGCTGTCAGACAATTTCTATGACCACACCACTCCTTACAGCTGGCCACCTAACACCCCAGACTGCAACCGATTGTTTATGTGTGGGATGAAGTTGAACAAGGGACCAGCAAAACTCCTTGTAACACCAAAGATAAATTGAAGGTAAGTATTAAGTTAGCATTCACCAAATTAAACAAGAAGACTATGCAGAAGAAATACATGAGATTCTGAAGATGTCTGGAGGCTTCAGTTGAAACCAATTCCAATTTTATTAAATAAACTAGCAGTATAGCCCGGCATTGCTCAGGTGTAATGAAAGCTTTAAAACTAATCCATGGTCCTGGAGCTCAGACTAAAGAATATTTGTGTGAAGTTTGGTGAGAATTGGATAAAAATTGTGGATTGGTATAAAGGACATACAGGCAGATAAACAGACACACACACACAAACATCTTGCCTTTTATACATATATATATATATATATATATATTATCGATTCCTGCACTATTGTAAGAACTGCAACCTTGAAAGCTCTGAATATCATTTCTTATGTCTTTGTCTATGAGTGTATCAAATTTGATTAAAATTGGACCAATCCTTCTGTAACCTGATTTTTTCAATTATCAATATTTATCAAGGATACCTCGACACAAAACCTAGCTAAGAACACTCACAGATGCTTATAGTACAACTGTGTAAATTTTCAAGAAAATCAGTTCAGCCGTTTCGGAATCTATAGGTAACGGACACACACACAAAGTTCCATTTATAAATAAGTTTAGATTTACTCTTTAGTATTTCAAGATGTGTGTAAATTTTGTAAATATATCTTAAAATAAAATACCATTGTTATTTTCATTTTTGCGTAATCAGGCTGAAAATGAAGTACTGTTGTCATATCTGGGGTAGGAGCTGCCAAGACCTCAGTTTCCAGTCTTGATAAAGTCCAAAGGCGTTTCCGAAGCCGTGTTGGAGAATAACTATTTTCCACACTCCGACCCCACATCTCTCACAGGGAGAATGTAGCAAGTCTCTCAAGGCTCTGTCACTACTACCATAAAAAGTGCTTTGATGAACTGCATCACCTGGTTCCACCAGGTCTGACCTTCATGATTAGAAGGCAGCATATCACTTACATAGTAGCAAACCTTCCACTTTTTCTGTATTTTTTTTTTTAAATCATTTCACCCCGAGCAAGGCGGAAACGCCACTGATGTGCAGGGAGTGACATAAACGTTAAAAGATTAATTAGAAAAGAGTGAGGAGTACAAACTAGTTAGAAAGGAACAATAGAAAGCAGGTGCGATGACAGATACATAGGTGGAGAGAAAGGGAAGGTTATACAGGGGTGGGGAGAGAGCTAGAGTTCAGTGGTTAGTAGATGAGTATTGACTTTGCATTTAAATTTCTGGAGGTTGTAGCCGTCAGGAAAGCAAGAATACGGGAGCGAGTTCCACAGGCGGGAAGTGCGAGAGAAGAAGCTGCAGGAGTAGAATTGTCTATTCCATTGGCAAGAAATTTCACTCAAACAGCTTCTTCCCACAAACTGTAGCCCTATGAAAAAGAGAATGTTTCCCCAATATCTTGACCTGTTCAAGTCTAGAATGAACCATTATCTTCCCCTCCTATCCAAATAAATGTAGAATAACAACACCATGTAAGAATCTCGGCTAGCTGGCAGACAAAAATTAAGCAGGTTGTAACTTAATCCTGCAACAATGACTAAAATCAAGCTGGGTCTTATCTACTAGTCTATATACCCTTGAGGAAAAACAAATAAAGAGGTCGGCTTGATTTTCTAATCACCTGAAGAAGACTGGAGCATACAACAGTTGAAATGTCATAAATATGGCAACAAAGATGAGGACAACATTCAAAACAAAGTAAACAGTGTAAATAACTCAGTGAATATTTTTCAATTTTTGTGCAAAAAATTTGTTTTTGAAAAGCAAGCAAGTTTGATTTGCCCCATTTTAATAAATTTACAATTTTTTTTATTTTCTTAAATGCATTTGAGTCTTGTTTTTAAAATATCTATTGTCTTTATTAAAAACTTTCATATTTATTCAAATAATATTTTTATTGAGATTCCAATAAAAATTTTTCTGCATTAATTTAAGGCAAAGAAAATATGTGAACAATGAAATGGAATTGTTAAATTAACTTTGCATCAATTGGACACCAATTTTTTTTTTTTTTAATAATTTCACCCCAAGCAAGGTGTTAATGCCACCAGTGTGCAGGGGGTTATATAAGAGAGTTGAAGTATTAAGCAGGAGGAGAGTGAAGACAAAGACAAACCTGCTACAAGGGGTGAAAGAGAAAGGGCAAGAGAACAATGTGAACACAGGAGTGAAGACAGTTGTAAAGGTAGGGAGAAAGGAAAAAGAACAAGATACACAGGGAGATGTAGAAAGGGCTGGAGTTAAGTGGATAAAAGATGGGAATTGACTTTGCATTTAAATTCCTGGAGGTTATAGCCATCAAGAAAGCAAGGATATGGAAGGGAGTTCCACAGGTGGGAAGCACCAGAAAAGATGATGCTGGAATAGAATTGTCTCCTGCATTTGGTTGATTTAACTGTAAAAGAATGAGATCTTGTTGCCAATCTGGTTGCCTGAGTAAATTCTTGTGGAGGGGGCACCGGTGAACCAAGTTCATCAGAGGAGAAGCCATGAAAATATTTATAGAAGAGACAGAGGGAAGCCACATCCTGATGATGAAAAAGAAATTTCCATTTCTTTGTTGTTTTTATCAGAATATTTTTAAAAGTATTGTTGACAATGCTCATCTGGGTAGTGTAAGTTCAGGCCCTGCATCAGGGAATACAAAAATATTGAAAGAGACCCTTGACTTTTGTCAAAAGGCAAAGCGGCAAGAAAAAATATATGAGGCAGGGGGGAGAATTTAGCCATTTTAGAATAGCAAATGAAAATTAAATCTGAACTGAATTGTTTTGGTTCTGAATAAGAAACTAGACTTGGGGTAAAGAAAGATTAATTCAAATTAAGAAAAAGAGAGAAGAAAGTCAATATGTATGAAATCAAAAAAGGGAAAGACGAGAGAGAGAGTAGTTGAAAATGAAGAGAGAAACTGATAAGAAAAAAAAACTTTATAATCATCAGTTCATTCATTAAAAAAGAAAAACAGAAGCAGATTTGTTGACTTGGAAGTTGTCATCAGGAGAAGAAAAATACCACTTGTGTGAAATACCATTAATGGAATGAAAGGTAAAAAAATATCTTCTATTCAGTAGGAAAAGTTAGATGAAGAAAAAAGAAAAATCTTCAACTTATTTTTTTTTTCCACAGCCAAGACATTGTTAAATGGACAAGTCAATATAAAATGTGCTGAACAGAAAAGAATGGCAGAGTTTGTCACAAATATTGTTGGCTTCAATGAAATTTAGAAAGTTTGTGTTTTATTTAATGGCATATCAACCTCTGTGGATTATTTAATGCCAAAAAGGTGGGGTTTTAAGGTATTTTTTTTAATGTTCGGTTATAGTGAGAAGGTTGATTTAGTCAGATTTTAAGTAAAAGTTTTTTTATTTTTATTTATTTTAGAAAACTGAAAATGTCTTCTAGTTTTGTATTCAAAAATGTTTTGCTGAGAATAATTTTTCCTTCAAAAATGTGTTATGGTAATAATTTTTCCTTCAAAAAATGTATTGCTGGTAACATTTTTTCTTCAAAAATGTAAGGTTGGTAATATTTTTTCTTCAAAAATGTAAGGTTGGTAATATTTTTTCTTCAAAAATGTAAGGTTGGTAATATTTTTTCTTCAAAAATGTAATGTTGGTAATATTTTTTCTTTAAAGATATATATTTTTCTATGAAAGTCTATTTTTATGTATATATGTCTATAAAAGTATTTGATATACTTTCATAGTGTTTTGACCCCAGTTTGAGGATTAACTATTTGCCCATTGCTGGGACCCTAACAGGTGCTACCACTCTGAGTCATGGTGGACCTGGGAACAACAACAATTAAGAGGTGGTTCCATGCTCCTTACAACCTCCCAATCAGAGGCCTTGCTGCCGGATGCAGTTTACCATCATGCTCAGGACCAAAATTTAGAAAAATCATTCTGAATAATCAATACTGTTCCATTTCATTCTTTATTTCTTTAATTCAAGCATTGACTAAAACGTGTAGAAATAGGAATAAATATAGTTTTTAAATAGTAGTATTTATTTACTATGTAAATTCATTAACGGCAAATTAACTATCCTCTGTATTACACTTAATGCATGACTTTATATTCTAACTTTCATAGATGAAAAACAGAAACAAAATATTTATGTCTTAAAACAAAAAAAATTGATAGCAAAGGAAAAATATGGCAGAGAATTCTGTGTTTTTACACAGGAGAAAGGTACAAGAGAAATCTTGTGCAAAGAGCAAATACAACTATCCATATTTTTCTATCGCTATAAAGTGCTACTAACAAAATCTTTGAAAAACCTGACTGCATCTTTTTCTGGCTTTATCCAAAGAATTATTTCATATTTTGTCAGACTGAACAATGTTCATTTGGAAGAAAGCTGGTTAGAACAACAACAAACAACACAAAACAAAAACTAAAAAACCAATTGATTTGCTTGTTTCTTTTAGTGACTCTGCCTTAAATGGAGAGTGAAACAAAAGAAATAGGCCGTTAATTGAATGCTGAAGTTTGAAGAGGATAAAGTAAAAACACTTGGATATTAATTTATTAAAAATGTCATGTACTGAAAGCTGAAACGGTAAAAATCAGATCCAATCTTAAGCCATTTTTGCAGATAGAGATTTTCTAATGGAGTCAAGAAAACTAGATTTTAAATGATAATAAAGTGCATCTTAAAGTAGTATTATGTTCCAAAAATTGGTTTTATATTGTTAAATGTCTTTCAATTGTTTAATTAACAACTAATGCAGCACATATTTTGAATTATTGAAGTCTCTTGCTATCTACTTTCTGTTTAAATGTGTTACATTTCAAAATAGTTAAATAAAGTTTTGAATGAATAAAGATAAGATTCATTGAAATAAGAACAAGTAAAATTATAATTGTTTTAGATTGACAATCAGATCCAAATACATTGAATTAACTTGAATGTTTTAATATTTAACCCTAAAATTTAATACAAACTTTAGGTATTTATTCCTAAATGTCAGTCGGTCAAGTGCCATATGTGATACACACTTGGTTGATCATGTCTCAAAAGAGATGTAACTGACTGGGCAGAAGATTTTCCTAGGTTGCAATTACTTTCTGTGGTAAACTGGTTGCCAAGCAAGGCTATAGAATCCAATTTGTTCTGCTATTTAAGCCAAAGATGGAAGGGGAAGAAATAGATTAATACCTTTCCCAAGGGTATTTGTGCATAAGTGAATGAAATGAATTTGAACTCGGCTCTCCAATTTTTTTTTTTATGAGCCAATATCCATTGCGCCACAACACTGTGCTTAAAAGGTTATTTAGTACTATTTATATATAGATATAATAATATTTGAAAGTGTCAGTAAGTAAAACTAAATGAGGAGGAGGTGGTAGTTGTGAGACATTAAATTTGATTTCTGTTCATGAAATTCAGTCAAAAGTTTTTTTGCAGTAGGAAACTTTTGAGTTATTTTTATCCTGGATAAAATTTGAATTAATTGCTCTCAGTTTACTAAAGACAAAAACTATTCTTCCTTTTACACCATCAATAAATAAAATAAAATAATTTTTTTCTTTTATTTATATAAAAGTCTAGTAATCGCTTAACATGGTTGCATCAAAATAATTGGCTGAAGATGTTCAAGTCACTTAGTTAATTTTGAAAAAAATTAGAAGAAATCAAGATGACTAATTAAATCTGTGTTTTTTTATAATATTGCCAAAGAAAAGTTTGAAAATCTTTGTTTACAGATTGCAATCAGTTCAAGAGATTATATTAAAAAAAGTTCTGCTCATTGAAGAGAAATAGCAGAAATCTGTATTAAAAAAAACAAAAAAAATAAACAAGAGATAATTAAAAGGGAAATACTTAATTAAAAATGAGAAAAATTCTGTTGAAGGCTTTTAGAGTTGGCTTATTTGCATACATTTAACAAAAATTAGCCTTAAATAAATACAGCTTTGAAGACATAACTTAAGCAGAACAGCAATAGGTATGGCTTTTGGGCATTTTTGTTTAACCAAGAGAGAAATATTAAATGCGAATTTTCTTTATTAAATCAAAATATCTTCACCCCTTTCTACAATCCGTTAGTGGCACCTGAGTCAACAATGGAACTGTATTTAGCAAGATTTAATGCTTTTCAAATTCTCAATAACTTTGATGTTCCTGGCAAAATATTCCAGTGACAAAATGAAAATTTATCCAGTATAGTTATAGTGGGTTATCTTATCTATTCCTTTTCTAGTTGTAGTGGGAGTCCGTTCTAGTGAAGGGTAATTGTATACCGTTGCAGGTTAATGGACTTTGGCCTTGTGGTAGATAGCCCACTATAAGTCATAAAATGATTATAAAATCAAGAAAGGCAATTTGAGTATAAAAATAACATTTTTATATATAAACGTATCAATTAATGTTTTTACAATTAAAGTAATAACTTGAAGTAAAGGTCCAATGGAGGTTAAAATGTTCATGGCAAATAATAAGCTGAAGAGATAATTAGTGCTTAGGAATGTGAGGAGCATTGTGAGTAAGGAATGTCTTTGATGCAGTTGCTCCTCGGGTCAGTAAGTACTTTTGAGACAGGGAAGAAGGAAAGAGAGGTGAAGGGACGAGCATAGTAGCCACTTGACTTGGTCAAGGGAGATATTAATTACTCTCGCCTGTCACCGTCAGTCTGTATTCAAGTCAGTCTGCCTGTCTGCTGGGGTCTTGTTTGAATTCGCTTTTTATATCTGCTTTTTGGATACAGCAGCTCGTTTGGTATTTCACACTTGTATTTGGTTCTGGGCTTCCCATTGGCTGATAAATAAAATTTGAGATATTGTTTCAATGAAGATGACTTCTCATAATCCCATGGCTATAATTTGATTTTGGTTAGTTAAACTGGAATGTCAGCTAATCTCATTTGTAATTTACTAAAAATATGAAAGCATTTAAAGAGAGAAAATCTAGTGAAAAGGTAATGAAATCATAATGACGCTCACAGCCCAATTGATCTAAATTTCATTTTATCACAATTTGATTTTCAATTTTTTTCAAAATTTGCTGAATTTTTGGCTCTCAATCATCACCTGACAAAATCACCAACCAATCATTATGTCAGTCATTTAAGTGCTATACGTGATAAATGCTTGGGCAATCATGTCTTAAAAGAGACATGACTGACTGGGCAGAAGATTTTCCTGCAGTAGGTTGCCGTTACTTTCTGTGGTAGACTGGTTGGCGACCAAGGATATAGAACCTAATCTATTCTGCTATTTAACCCATAGCTTGAAAGAGAAGTGACAAATTAATACCTTTCCCAAGGGTATTTGCTTGTAAGTGAATGTGAGGAATTCAAACTTGGCTCTTCAATTTCTCATTCAGAGCCAATATCCACTAGACAACAACATACGTCATTTTCATTATGTAGAAGTGCTTAAAGTTACTTACAGCAGTAGGAAAATTCGGATCTCTGTGCAGGGCCTGGAAGTTTTTTCCATCTGAATCTATCCTGCACATATATAAATCTACCATCTGTCTGTGCATTGAATACTGCTGCTACATCTGGTCGGGTGCTCCTGCTGTTCTCCTCAGGGTTCTTGACAAAATACAATGAAGAATCTGTAATGTGATCGATACCAAATTGGCAGACTGGCTGCAGTCACTCTCTCACCGGCATGACGTGGCTTCCCTGTGCCTCTTCTATAAATACTTTCACAGCTTCTGCTCCAATGAACTTAGATCACTGGTGCCCCCTAGGTACGAATTTGCATGAGATACTAAATTAGAAACTAGGTCCCACTCTTTTACTGTGAAACCGATAAAATGTAACCGCAATTTCTACTCCAACAGCTTCTTTTCTCGCACTTCCCGCCTGTGGAATTCCCTTCCACATACTTGCTTCCCCGATGGCTACAATCTCCAGGAGTTTAAATGTAAGGTCAATAGACACCTAACGCACTAACTCGCATACATTCTCTCGAACACTCTTCCCACCTACCCAACCCTCATCCTTCGTATCCCTACCCATCTATCACTCTCCTTCTGACATTTCCTATATCTAACCATTCTTTCTCATCACCTTCCCCTATGTAACCCCTTGTGAAATAGTGGCAGTGGAATACCTTGCTTGGGGTGAAATGATTTAAAAAAAAAATATATATATTCTCAAATCTTATTTCAGACAAGAAAAAAATTTAAAAAATTGATTTGTCTTGATGACAAGGATGATAGTGTGTAAATTTTATTGTAACAGTGTTGTACAAAGTGGCTTACAAAAATATGAATATAAGTGAATTTATTCTACTTAATCAATTTCTGCTTATTATTGAATAACTTTGAAAAGATTCAAAAGATGAGTTTATCCTGATTGCGTTTTTTTTGTACTTATCTGATATTGAAAACACAAAAAGACACTAATTCAGTCACTAATGGAACTAAATGACCAACATTATAAGTAAAAGAAACAAAACAAGAGTTTATCATTAACTGTTATTCTAAAGACAATGTTGACTTAATAAAGATCTGAGATCAAAAGTGTATTGTAAAACAGCTGAATTGATTGAAATGAACTTAGATTCTATAAAGATGACATTCTATTTTGAAATCTGAATTTCTTAAGTTTAAATAAAATTTTGACAATACAACAATGATAAATATATAGAACAAAGAATTTCTATGCAATTATACGAAGACCATTTTCAGGAATATTATTTATAAATTCGCTCACCCACCCTCACACAAAAAAAAAAGGCCCAGTAAAAATTATCAAACAAATGAGTAAATAATTTTAAGCATAAAAAGGAATTTTATAAACTATTTTTTATGGTGTAATTTCCTTAACGAAATTATTTTTGATCTAATTATAAAATAAATGTCTATATTTTTGAGATGAGGTAGTATTTACATGGTTTAAATTATTTGGACTATTGTCCTCATCTTTGCTGCCACTTGTACGACATTTTGGACATTGTATGCTCTGTCCTTCAGATACTAGAAATTTCAAACAAAAACCCTTTTAACAATCACTGGGGTATATTATTCTCATTTCTTATGTAAAGGCTCTTTTGGTAGTCATGAGTTGTCTCCTTCTAACCAGACTCTTTAAGTTACTTAAGGACACGTGCCTCAGTGGATATAGAGGTTGGTTAGTTCCAGTGACTTGACCCAAAGTTCAATATCAGGCTACAACAGTGGTGAACAAGTAACTTAGGGAGTCGAGTTAGAGGGAGATAACTCACGACTACTGAAAGAGACTTTGCACAAGGCATGAGAATGATATATCCCAGTGATTGTAATAAAGGGTTTAGTTTGAAATTCCTAGCACCTGAAGAAGGTTGGAGTGAACAATTGCTGAAACAACGTAAAAATGGTAACAAAGATGAGGACTGTAGTTCGAATAATGTAAATAGTGTAAAAATAAATGTTAGCTTTGCTTGCTGAAATGGAAAAACTTGAAATAATTTCAGAATTGAGGTTTGGATTTACTTTTCTTCAAGGAAATTAAAATGAAGCAGAAAGCCATTTTCTATAACAGCAATTAATCAGTTCAAAATATAATTTCAACAATTTTTCCTTTAACATTAATTTGCCTTATCTTTTTAATTGTTACTAATGTTGCTGAACATTCTCACATTTTTTTCACTCTTCAGTTGTTTGCAAAAGTGAGAATTTGATTTCTTTTTGGTCTGTTCATGAGCAATATAAAAAACAAAAATACAACGCACAAACTTGTATTTCAGTTTTGCATGAGTCAAGTAGTTTTTATGAACAGCTGGTTATACAATGGCTTCTCTTTCAATAGAAGATTGCCACAATGTAAAATTTAAGTTTCAAACATAAAGCATTGTTTTGAATGAAATAAGATGTCCTTATATAAAAATGAATTTTAAGTTCAAATAAATTAAAATGATTTAAAAATATATAAAAAGAACAAAAACATTAAAACAGGGAAGTTAAGAATTGTTTTAAATCAAGCAATTAACACAAATTCTTCAAATAATGAAGCCATAGCTTATTTTACAATCATCTTTGAGAAGAATTGGCTAAAAATAAACCAAATTTGTGAATCAAAGAAAAATAATTCTATTTAATTCTTTCTGCAACTTTGAAAAGGCATTCAGTCTTGCAATTTCAGATCTTAAGGATTCTTGCTTGATTTTTGAATTTATTGTCTTAAAGTTTTTCCAAAAGTAAAAACAAAAACGTTTGTATACATTATTTACAATCCCAGAACAATTTTATTAACTTTCTTATTCATAATATGTAGTGGATTGACAAAAACAACTGCATTTAAAGTAAAATGAGCTAAAATCACCATTTCAATGAAACGTTTTTAGAAAATACTGGAATCTTTATAAATGTTTTTATAATTAGAAAAACAAATTTACTATTTTTTTCTGGTAGAGGAGATTTTCTGTTTGTTCAGCTGCTGTACTCTTTTTTTCTCTCTGAGAAAGATCGAAGTTAAAATTTTTTTCTAATGCTTGTATTGCCTATCTTTCTTGAGTTAATTACCAGGTTTTGAAATCAGAAAGCATAAAAACAGTGTTTTGTTTTTCAACTTCAAACTCGAGAAAAAAAAATCCTTTGAAATTTGTGCAGTTCATTAATTAATAAACATTACTTACATTGATTATTCATTTTTCACTCATTTATTTCAATTTGTTTTATTTACCCTATTTACATTGTTTGGACTGTTGTCCTTATCTTTGTCATATTCAATGTTTCAGCCATTGCACACTCTGGCATTCTTCAGGTTATATTATGGTGGGATATCTTATCTATTCTTTTCTAGTAGTAGTGGGATTCCGTTCTAGTGAAGGGTAGTATTATATTGTTGCAGATTAACGGAATTTGGCCTTGTAGTAGATAGCCCACTATAAGTCATAAAATGATTATAAAATCAAGAAAGGCAATTTGAGTAGAAATTAACATTTATACATACACATATCAATTAATGTTTTTTTACAATTAAAGTAATACTTGAATATAAAGATCCAACAGAGGCTAGAATGATCATGGCAAATAATGAGCTGAAAGAGATAAAAGGCTTAGGAATGTGGGGAGCGGAGGTATGTGAAGAATATCTTTGTAAGTAGTCACTCCTGAGGTCAGTAAGTACTTTTGAGATAGTGAAGAAGGAAACAGGCAAGCATAGTAGCCGCTGGACTTAAGTCAAGGGGAGACATTGGTTACTCTTGCCCGTCTGTCTGCTGTTTTTTTTTTTTTAAATCATATCACCCTGAGCAAGGTGGTAATGCCACTGATGTGCAGGGGGCTACATAAAAGTGAAAAGATTAGAAAAAAGAAAGCCAGAAACCACATCCTAAACATCCTTTCCAATCTTCTGTTTTTTTATTTTTTTCAATTGGAGTAGATAGACTAAACTATTGCCTGGTTCACACTCCACCCATGTCTATTGAACAGGTGTAGCGGCTCATCCCTTGTTCCCTGTTTAGGATGTGGTTTCCAGGTTTCTTTTTTCCAATCTTTTCACTGTTTTCTTTTTATTTATTTATTTTTTTTGGGGGCATTGTATTTGGTGAATAATTAATTTTTCATTCAAGTAAAAATTGAATGAAAAATTAAAGTATATGAGATAAAAAAAAACAAAAAAAACAAATTGTTTCCCCTTACAAATGGTTAGACTTTGTGTTAATCCTGAGGGATCATTTTACAATATTTGAATACATATATTGCATACATACATTTTCCTCCCCCAATCCCCAATAGTTGGAGGATCTCTGGTTTAATGTGTCAATTTGAAAGCCATCCTTATCTACCCATCATAAACAATTTTTGAACGAATTTAAATTTCCCATTTCTTTTAGAAATCTATTATCTGAGAAGAGTCAACATTTTTGAACAATGTTTTTTGATTTGTAAAACAGTAACTAGCAAGTTGAGGATATTTAAAGAAAATATGTTTCCTATAAGTGAAAAAATAATTTTGTTTTAATAAAGTATTTTTATAGAAAATTTGATTATCACTAATAATTCCATCCAAGTGGCCCAACATTTTTTTTTAAGAAAATGAAAAAGCCAAATAAAATATTAAAGCTCATTTTATTAAGATCATATTTGAATAAATTTGAACCCTTGGTGCCTATTTTATATTGGACAGTCATAACATTTCAGTCTTCATTGTTTTCTTGTTACACTTAGAACTTTTACTGACATGACCCATAATTACAATGTATCATTTGTCTATGCTTATGAGATGAAGTATTATTTACATTTGGACTGTTGTCTTCATCTTTATTGCCATATTCACAACGTTTCGGCTATTGTTGTGCACTCTGGCCTTCTTCAGGTGCTTGATATTTTGGAACAAACCCTTTGTTTTGATCACTGGGCCATGTCCGTCATGTGTCATGCCACTTCCAGATGTCATGTAGTTAACTCAACATTGCAAGGCCGTAACATGAGAGGAAATAGAAAAATCAGGCATAGCTGACCACATATGAAGTGAGAAAGGGGATCACCATTCCCTATGGGATGAAGTTGAAATAACAGATAAAGAACACCACTGGTAATTAAGAAAACTTAAGGCATCAATGCATATACTAGGCCACAAAAATTATCTAAGCTGGAAATGAATACAATATGTAATGGTAATACGGAGTGCAGTGAATGTTGAACAATATCATCAAAGATGAAGGAGAAACTTGAAGCAACTGAAATGTGGTTCTACAGAAGAATGCCGCAAACATCATGGATCTTGAGCAAAGATGAGGTTTTGGAAATAATAGAAACGAAAAGGAAATTAATACTGAGCATCAGGAAGAGATGTTCCTGGAACATATAATGAGGAAAGACAGCTTAGAGAACCTGATACTAAAAGGAAAAAAGAGACAGGGGAAAGGGGTGGATAACATAGTTGAAGGACCTAATCAGTTGGATGATGGAACGAGGGTTGCATAGTGTAACAGGAGAAAGTGTGCTAAGAGCCACCAGAGATAGGGAGATGTGGAAAGCCATGATCACCTATGTCCTGAAAGGACAGGGCACATAGAAGAAGAAGAATACAGAGTGCTATAGAAAATTATTAGCTTCCTAGATTGCAATATCAGCTCTGGTAAAAAAATTTTTTACTGAGACATTAGGTTTATAAGTTCCAAAAAATCATACATTAATGTCTTCAAGAACAAATAGCAATTGGACAAAAAGCATTGGTTAGATCCAATGACTTGAACCAAAGAGTTGCAAGTTCAATGCCTTTCTACAGCAGTGGTGAATAAATGACTTAGAAAGTTGAGTTGAAGGGAGATGACTACATGGCATCTGGAATGATGTACCTCAGTGATCAAAATAAAGGGTTCGGTTTGAAATTCCAAACATCTGAAGAAGGCTGGAGCATACAACGGTTGAAACGTTGTGAATATGGCAATGAAGATCAAAACAACAGTGTAAATAATGTACCATTTGTTTGTTTACAACCCTCTCACATCCGTTTCTGCAGAAGATTTCAAATAAAAAGGTATCAACTTTTCATGCCTTTTATCTTTTTGTAATGTTTATAATTTTAACAGACTTATTGAATCATTTTTAAATCCATTTTTAATGCCTCAAAATAAAATATATGAGGAGGGAAATATAAAGAAGTCATTGAGATACTTATTCAAATGTATGACAATATTTAATTTTGAAAAAGAAGTTTTTGCTATTTGAAACTTTAAACTAAACTCTGTTGAGATTATTTGTGAAAGAAAAGCTGATGAATCAAAAGTAAATAGAAAATTACAAATCATTACATAAATGGCAGCTTCTAAATAATTGTAATTGATCACATAACAATAGGTGTTTGTGTTTGGGAGCAAATTGACAAAAGAGAATTTCAGGTTGTTTGTGTCCATGGCTAATTACTGTTCTTTGGTGAGAATTGATTTTTGGCTATAAAATTTGGAATTTGCTCTTCCATTACTTCTGGAAACTTGATAATTATTTTACCATTTTTAAGTCACCAGTAAAAAAAATAAAAAGACTTTATTCAGGGCATTATGCAGAAATTTAAAAATTAATGTCAGGAAAGAGACAAGTAAAAAGCAACAGAAGTCTTACATTGAATGAAATTGCAAGGGAGATGAGAATTAATAATTTACAATTTATAAATACTAACAGTATAGCTCGGCGTTGCTTGGGTGTTTTAAAAGTTTTAAAACTAATCACTGGTCCTGGAGCTCAGACTCATTGGACGTTGGCATGAAAGACTAAAAAGCAATAGTTGTCTCCAGTTAAAGTGAAACTGGAGACTGAAAGAAAAATGAATGGATGTAAGTCAAATTTTGATTTCCTGGTATCAGTATCAAATTTTCTGCACTATTGTAAGAACTGCAACCTTGAAACTTTTGAATATTGTTTCTTATGGCTTTGTCTATGAGTGTATCAAATTTGATTAAAATCGAACCACTCCTTCTATAACCCAATTTTTTCGATTATCGATTTTTGATATTTATTGGGGGTACTTCAACACAAAACCAAACTAAGAACACTTGCAGACGCTTATAGTACAACTGTATAAATTTTCAAGAAAATTGGTTCAGCTGCTTTGAAGTCTATAGGTAATGGATACACACAGACACAGTCAAAGTTCCATTTATAAATAAGTTTGGATTTGCATAAAGATTTTGAATCAATTGAATTTGGAGAAAACAACTTTCAACTGTGCTGCTTTCATTATCTTAGTTTGGGATTACAAATTCTTGTTCCCCCCCCCCCCCGCGCCATTTTATTAATTAGGTAAGGTTTGATATTTTGCAAATAGATCTAGGAGAACATAGCATATGTATTTAGAGATTATTGATAAAATACAAAGAAGAAGAATCTGCACTTTTATTTTTATACCTGGCATCAAGGCTTCATTCACTTTCCCACCATCATAAGGTCGCTTCCCTGTGCTTTTATTTTTATAAATACTTTCATGCTAATTGTCCTAACAAATTCTCTTCTATTGTACCTAAGCTTTATGAGTTTAAGATTTTGAATCCCAGATGAATTCCTTACATTCAGTTGTGCACAATTGCCCTTGAGAAAGGTATGAATCCATCTCTTTTCCCTCCAGTTATAGGTTAAATTGCATGACAGATTGGGTTCTATAGCTTCAGTTAGCAACCAGTCTACTGCAGAAAGAAATGGCAACCTACTGTCAGAAAATCTGTGACATGATTCCCCAAGTGTGTATTATATGGGGCAATTAACTGACTAGATTGGCAGCAAGGTCTCACCATTTAACCGTTGAATTAACTGGATGTAACTAAGTTCTATACTAACAGTTTTTTCTCACACTTACTTTCCAATCAACTGGAAAAATTTTAAAATACCATGTCAGTTGTTATCTTCAGTGTTCTTAATTCCTGTTCTTTTATCATTCTCTCTCAAAGTTTTCTCAGTAACCTCTTGTGTCTTAGTGAAATTATTCCTTTGCCTTGGGTGAAATGATTAAAAAAGAAAAAAAGTTAATGCAATCACTTCTATAATGATACACATTTAGATTAATTGTGTTTTATATCATCTCTGCATCCCAATGGTACTGCATAAATGGTATTAACAAAAAGAGGATTTCTTTTTCTAGTGCTTTATTAAAAATGAGGGACAGACATGGCAGCTTAAATTCTAAGATGCAGTGGGAAGAGGGACTTCAATGTCATTCATTGACTTAGTGTTTCTTAGCCTGTCTCTCAAATCTGTATGTGGGACGTATATTGACACTTCAAAATTCTATCTCTTTGTAGAATTCCCGTTTATGTTGTCTACATTTGGACATAAATCCAAACGCGGACAAAGGCAATCCATAACAGTCAGAATTTCATGCTCACAGACCAATCACTGACCATTCTAACCTTAGAATTTGCATTCTGTAAAATTTTCTTATTTTTTTTGTTTTCAGTTGTCTGCCAATCCAGTTAACGTGCAGAGAATTTCAGACTGGATTCTTCTTTTAATCTGCAGAAGTAGAGTGCTTATATTATTCATATTAATGTTAATATTAGCCCTTTTTTTTATAAAGAAATGTTTCCTTCCTTGGAAAAGGTAATCATCTGTCACTTCTCCCTCCAACTATAGGTTAAATAGCAGGAAATATTGGGTTCTATAGCCTTGGCTAGCAACCAGTCTACAAAAGAAAGTAATGGCAACCTACTGTGAGAATATCTTCTGCCCAGTCAGTTCTGTCTCTTTCAGGGTGTGATTGTCCAAGCATGTATCATGTATGACACTTAACTGACTTCTGATGAGGTTTGAAATGATTTTGTATTGAGGTCTTCAGAAATATTTGACTTTATTGAACTTCCAATTACTATTTTATCAAATTAAACCAACATTTTAATCCAACAGAAAGATTCAGATAGTGTTGTCTTAAGAAAAAAAAATTATGTGCACTAGAAACAATATTAAAGGAAGAAATAAAACAGGTTTTGATAATAAATTAAAAAAAAAATACTTTTCTTGTAAAAACAATGTAAACAAAAAAGTATAGAGAATGGCAGAAGAAAGTGGCGAGGAGAGCGACTGTAAAAGGGACGGAGGAGAACGACTGTAAAAGGGACGGAGGAGAACGACTGTAAAAGGGTAGAGAAGAAAAACTATGAAGAATGAAATAAAAGTACGAAGAACAGAAAAAAAAAGTTTTAGAATTTTTCACATATTTTTAAAACTCATATTTCAAACTTTTACTTGAACTGACTTTGCCAACTGTCTTTAGAAATGTGCTTGTTATACATTTCTACAATTAATGTTGGAGTTGGCATTGATATCTTTTTGTATTTCTTTGTTCCCATGAAAGAAAACTGTTTGCTTTTGTTTTACAACTGCTTTTCTGTATCTTCATCTTTCTAGTTTCTGCAGAGATTATAGGATAAAAAACAATAGGAAATATTTATCAATCTAACATATTTCCTTTTTATCAGGTTACTCAATATCTGATCTGAATATATATATATATATATATATATATATATATGTGTGTGTGTATGTATGTTTAATTAATAATTATGTTAGAACATGTGCAAACTACGACAAAATTGTAGATTTTGTTTTGACCCTGAAAGAACAATGTAAAAGTGCCAAAACATTTGAGCTCAAATACTGTTTAACCAATGTCAATATTGGTCTGCAATTCACTTTCTGTCAAAATTTAAAATTTCTCTAATGTTTTTACATATATACTGTTTAATTAAAAAAAAAAATAAACAGTATCTATTCAAATACAAATATCCATTGAAATGTTTAAATAAATATATTAAAAATATGCAAGAGTTAATCCATTTCATAATTAATTTTGTAAAATTATGTAAATAAATTGACTGTTTAAATTAGGATATGAAAACAGAACAAGTATGAATATTTTTTAAAAAATCAAGAAGTGTGTTTAAAGCATTTTTCTGACTGATTTTATGCTTCATGTGGTTAAGCAGTGTAAGTTGTGTCAGATCAATTGACAGTTTAAGGAAAGCAGGTTCGAATCTGGCTGGAAGATGCATATTTTCCAAACAAGTTTACTTGATTATTCAGGCTGGTATATATAATTAAATATGCTGTTTAATTATAAAAAACAGTTTTTACTCAAATACGAGCATTAATGAAAAATAATGTTTAAAAAAATTTAAAAATAGTAATGATTGTGTGTGTGTGTGTGTGTGTGTGTGTGTGTGTGTGTGTGTTAATTAGCTTTTGGTTATAATTTGGATCAGTACATTTGTGGTGCATTGGATATTGGCTCGGAATGAGAAATCGGGGAGCCGAGTTCAAATTCCAGCTGAATTCATTGCATTCACTTATGCGCAAGTACCCATGGGAAAGGTGTTAATTCGTCTATTCCTTCCAGTTATGGGTTAAATAACAGGACAGATTGGGTTCTATAACCTTGGTCGGCAACCAGTCTACTGCAGAAAGCAATGGCAACCTACTGCAGGATAATTTTCTGCCCAGTCAGTCATGTCTCTTTCGAGACATGATCGCCCAAGCGTGTATCACATATGGCACTTAACTGACTGACATAGTTGTATTAAAAATTATTCAATATATTCTTTGTTAGCGATGTTATTTTGTACATCGTTATTTAAATTTGTGGCTTTTTGTTCTCTTTATGTAATTTTCTAAATTACTACTACAGCTATAACTTAATTTGATTGAATTCCTATTGAAAATTTTGTTTAATTCCGAGTTTTATTTTGGTGGGGAGGTGTTTGTTAATTTAAAAAATTATGCCCTATTTTGGATTTTACTTTTAAGTTAAACATTGAGTTGAACCAAATAATGTTTTGATTTCTAATATTTTTTTTTGTTTGACAGAGCTTTGTATTCTAAATTGTTCTTATGGCTAGATTCCTTTAAGGCATTTTCATAACCTTTTCTTTTCATCAAATATTGCTCTGATGAATTTTTTTGATAGCCTGTGTTCTATTCCTTTATGGATATGCTTGATTACACTGGCTTAGATCTTGTGTATATGTACTTTAAAGATGTTCTTTTTCATCGATGGAGAGACACTTCCAGTTTGTAAATTAAATTCTATATCTAAGCATTGGTTGACCTTATTTGTTTTAACCACTATTTCAAAATCTAGATTTTTGAAGAGTTTGAAAAGCGTTTTCTCTTTTGCTGTCTGGTGCTATCATTAATCATTCATCTTTGTATAATCTATGGTTGTCTATGTAGATTATTTCATTAATTTTACTTAGAATTTGTATTCCTATTAATTCTGAAATTTCAGCTCCATTAAATAAGCCTTGTAGTACATAAAATATGCCTTTTTTTAATCTTTTAATCCATGCTTTACCATTGTGGAATAGTAAGGATTTTTGACAATGTAGTATTATATTTATATGGTCAGATGGTATATGTATGTAACCTTTAGCAAAATGTAATGCTTCCATTAAGCCTTTTTCAGATATTGATGGGTAAATATTTTTATGTTATATTTTATGAAATTATTTTTCTTTTAAGTTTTGAAACCAAGAAATACAATCACCTGTGTTTTTCAGTGATTGACTTGATTAGCAATTTTCAGTAAGTCATAAATGTTTTTTAATACTTGATGGCTTATCTTACCTACTTCACTTTTTGTTGGGTTTATGAGCTGGTATGAGTGGCTATTGGGAAAATTGTGGGTTTATGAGCTGGTATGAGTGGCTATTGGGAAAATTGTTTTTGTGGTCTTTTAATTAGGAAAGCTTGCTCACCAGTCAAAATTTATACCCTGTTGCTTAAATCTGACTTTTCTGTGACTATTTTAACTTCCTCACTGATATTTTTAATATAAGAATCTGTGGCTTTTTTTGTAAGATTCAATTTCTTCATTTATCTTTTTTTCACATTTCTTTGAGATTATTTCATATATGTTGTTAGATTTGTCTCCCTTAATAGGAATATTTGTGTAATTTTTTTTATTACTTCAGTTTTAATGGTTTTTGGAAGTTTTTGATTTTTTTTAAATTTGATTTATTATGGAAATCCTATCTTTTTCAAATTTAATTCTTTAATTTTAGGGATTTTAAAATTGAAATTATTCACATCTTTCCTTTCTCCTGCATATTTTTTGAAGGATAATGCTTTCCATCTCATTCTGGTAAAAAACTGTTCAATTTTTTGTAGTAAGCATAGCATGTTTTCATGCCTGTTAGAAAAATGGTTGTTTTTCAGTGAATGCAATATTTTAAATGCTTGCATTGTTGTCTTTTTTTTCTGGGTAGTCCAGTAAATCTTGTATTATTTATTGTTAAAATACACTATTGATAAAAGTGCTCAATTGTAAGATGAGAGAAGTTAACCCGAGTGTTAATTTCTGGTTCATTATGCCTATTAGATAGGCGAGGTGGTTATTATATATATATATATATATATAAGTATTGAACAGAAAATCATGTGCAAGAATGCAGTTATTTTATATTTTGTAAACATAATTAATTTTTTATTTTAATTAATTTAGAAAACTTTGTACCAATTAATCATACACTATCACTTAAGTTTACTTAGTTGTGGTTATATAGAGTTTGTTACTTTAGAGGTTGTTTTGAGTTTTGTTTGAAGTATTATATTATCTGAATATAATGCTTATATTTGCATTTATCTTGGTGATGTTTCACAAGCCAGTAAAAATGTTTCCATTTTGAGATGTTCTGATCTTTTGTTTAGTAATTTGTGTTGATATGATTATAGGTAGACAGGTTTTACTATTTTTAAAATTACTGTTGTAGGCTGGTGTTGCTTTCTTTATTTACTATTACATTTTTGGTATATCATTGTTTTATAATGTTCACATATATGTTTAGAAAGAGCTATGCAGTCACCAAGAATATATATTTCAATCAGTTTAAGAGTGTATGAACTGCACAAAGTAAAAATTATTAATCAAAGATAAATGAATCATTAAGATTTGAATTTAGAAAGTAAAAGCTAACCTGTAAGATTAGGAATGCGTGTCAATTTAGTGCAATTAATAAGTCCACTGTTGAATACAGAAGCAAGTATTTATTTTACATGCACACATATTTTTAAATCATTTTACAAAGCCAATAAAATCTTAAGATACAAGGGATTGTGAGAGAATGAGAAAAAGGTTACAGAGAACAAAAAAAAAAAAAAAAAGAGAACAGGAATTAGGACAAAAGATATTGGTTAAAATTGCATTTAAATTTTTGAAGATCAAAGCTGACTGAAAATGCGAGTCCCACAAGTGAGAAGTGAGAGAGAGAGAAAAATGGGAACTGGTAGCATAGAAGATAGTGGATCCTCATTTTAAAGTGCATTTAATTGCCAAGTGAAAATTTCAGATCCCATTAGAGCTTATAGCAGTGTTAGGTTTCAGAGTTATTAATCCAACCTAATGACTAGCCTCACCATCAAAATCTACAAGAGTATTACTGTCATTCATAGCTGTCCAGCCAGCTTGCAGTTCTGTTTGATTAGACATTTGCAAATTTTGGCTCAGTTCAACTTTTTCCAAAGATTTTTAATGTTATATATATATATATATATATATATATATATATATATATATATTAGTAATATTATTTATAAAGGAAAACTCAACATGTCATTTAGATTGGTCTGGATAACATCCATTGAGCTCTCTATACAGATGTAACAATATTTTACATCAAGTTGATCTTGTTGGATTATCCTTGCTGTTTATGGACTAGACATCTATCCATACATACAAACATACATGCACACACATACATACACACGTGTGTGTGTGTGTGTGTGTGTGAGTCTGTGTCATTTGAGACACGTGCTTGGGCAATCATGTCACAAAAGAAATGACTGACTAGGCAGAAGATTTTGCTACAGTAGGTTGCCATTACTTTCTGTGGTAGACTGGTTGCCAACCAAAGCTATAGAACCCAATCTGTCCTGCTATTTAATCCATAACTGGCCAGAGAAGTGTGGATAAATACCTTTCTCAATGGTATTTGTGCATAAGTGAATGCAATGAATTCAGACAGAATTTGGACTCTCCTCTTTGATTTCTTGTCCTGAATCAATATCTACTTCACCCCAATACACATCCGCAGAGTTAACTGAGAATCTTCCAGGTGTTTTAATGACTTTTTTGTCTTGAAATTACAATACTGCAACACACACACACATATATATATATATATATATATATAGTAATGGTGTTACTAAAACAGTGCTTGATGTAATACAAAAGAACTATTAAGTACATAGTAAATATAGACATTACCCTCACTAGATAGTACAATTCAAAATTTCATGCACAATATAGAGGCTACCCCCTGTAATCAAGTATGACCACAACATGAAATTCAGACTTTTAATAATGTTGTGGTTAAATATGGCTTATTTTTTTTCAGTCCTATCTGTCTAAGTCACTTTCATCATCAGCAGTATCCAGCAATTGATCTGAAACAGTTCCAGAGTATTAAAATTTGTATGAATAACAATAATAATTACCACTGAATTGATTGCCCCCTCCATTAAGATATACTAAGCAATGCCTGTGCACAATGTTTTGGGTGGTGGAAACATACTCTGAGCATCAAAAGAAAAATATCTTAATAGCAGTAAAAACTAATGGAATGACACTACAGTTCATAACATTCAACTTTTAAAAAATTTTTTTTACAGTGGTCAATATGTAATAGAGCAATATTAGTAGTAATATTCTTATTATTGGAGTTTATAATAATGCCATTTTTTTTGCTACACAAGAGCTATCATGTCTCAGTGCTAAATATAGCACCAAAACATGGGGAGAGAAGAAACGTTTTTATTATTGTTGTGGAGTAGTTTCCGCACTGAAGGTTATAATCATGCTATGTCAGTTGCTAATTGACTTAACATATCCAAAATGTTAGGAACTTGGTAATCTTCCACTGAAAGCTGACTCCTTAGCATTTGGCTAACTGCCAACAAATATCAACTGCCTAGTAGTTCTACTGAACTCCAATAGAAGTCTGAAGAATTCCCATGAACTTCCCGTTAACTCTTATTAATATAGGAAGGAGAGTCCATTATCTGAGGAATAGGTGTGTTTTCCCATAACAATTATAAACTCTAATATCACTATATACAGGGTGTCCCAAAAAAAGGTATACATATCTAAACTTATTTATAAATGGAACTTTGTGTGTGTGTGTGTGTTACCTATAGACTCCGAAATGGCTGAACCGATTTTCTAGAAAATTTACACAGTTGTAAATGCGTATGTGAGTGTCATCAGCTAGGTTTTGTGTCAATGTACGCCAAATAACTATCAAAAATCAATAATTGAAAAAAATCGGGTTATAGAAGGAGCGGTCCGATTTCAATCAAATTTGATACACTCATAGACAAAGACATAAGAAATGATATTCAGAAGTTTCAAGGTTGCAATAGTGCAGAAAATCGATAATATATATAAGGCAAGATGTTTGTGTGTGTGTGTCTGTTTATCTGCCTGTATGTCTGTATTTTTTCAGCCCTTTTATTTTAGTTTTTGCTTCAGGTTTGGCTCTAAATAGGTATAATTGTAGTTCTTAGTCTCAACCATAATACCATTTACTCAGAGGACTTATTTAGCCTTCAAATTTCAGTTTATGATGAAAAATTTGATATCTATACCAGGAAATCAAAATTTGACTTACATCCATTCATTTTTCTTTCAGTATGGTTTCGTTTTAACCGGAAACAACGATGGCTTTTTAGTCTTTCGTGCCAACGTCCACAGAGTCTGTGCTCCAGGATGATGGATTAGTTTTAAAGCTTTCATTACACCCGAGCAATGCCAGGCTATACTGCGAGTTTTAAATAATTGTAAATAGCCAATAGTCAAATTTTATGTTTATTTTGCAGATTCAATCCCTAAACACAATAATGACAGCCAACGTGTATACATTTTTTGAGACACCCTGTATATTTTCAAGGTCTTCTTTATAAAATCTAAAAGAAAAAAAAAGCTGAAATTCCAGACCTCTTCCTTACTTTTGGCCATATATGTGTGTATATATATATATATATATATATATATATATAAAAATATATAATCATGCAGTTTTATCATATGGTGAAAATGGCAACTACCATCTCAGCCTGCTGAATCTTTCAATCATTTAATAGATAAATTAACAAACATTATACAATTGCAATAGTGTATTGATGCTTTACATTTTCACTTAAAAATTGAAAAAGAATTCAAAAAATGCTAAAGAAATTTTAAAATTTAAATATATCAAATTTGTTCACATGTTCATCTGATATTTTATCAAATATTGAAATTTTACTGTCTGCAGTGAAGAGGAAATTTTAAAATTGTCTTGTGGAAAAAGGATTAAATCTTGTTCATTATGGATTTTTATGTTTATTCTTCAAGAGAAAACAATTTCTGTTTGGAATTTTCATAGCAGAGCGGACATTTATCAGATAAGAAATTCTATTTAATGACCTGCATATAATCAGATAAAATTCACAAATTAAAAATAGGATGTCAATTGCCAAGAATGGAAAAACTGAATATAAATGAATTGACTGGAGTTAACAAATAGGTGATTACTTTTGAAATTAGAAACTTTTACAGAATTTATAGCTTTTAATAAGTGTGCACGAATAATAGTTTGAAGTTAAACAATTTGTGGGTGGCCATTGTTCAATGTTTTCTTTCTTCACAAATACCAAAGACAACTAGATTAGTCATTTTTGGCAAATCATACCATGGGAAAGAAGAAAAATCTGCTGCAATCACTTAAAACAATGGAGCATTATTCCACCCACTAAGAAATGCTTTTTTGAGAATACTGATGTAAGTAGAGACACCACCTCTAGTTAGCTGGCCGTTGACTCATCAAGAGTTCCTCTGCCCTTTGTAGGTTTAATTTTTTTTTCAGACTACCGGATTGATAATATCCTGATAAAAAAAAGAGGGGTGGGAGAAAGAACATAAATTTTAAGTATAAGACAATCGCACCTACCTCCTATTAGCATGGACCAGGCTTGCCTCCCAGAGAGTAAAAAACTACACCTCCTTGGTCTCTCACTCTCAGTGGACCTCAAATGGAATGACTATATCGAATCCATTGCTAAATCCACTGCTATGAAAGTCAGTTCTCTGTGCAGGTCCCGGAGGTTTTTTCCATCTGAATCTATCCTGCACATTTGTAAATCTACCATCCGCCTGTGCATTGAATACTGTTGCCATATCTGGTCGGGTGCCCCTGCTATTCTCCTTGGGCTTCTAGACAAGGTACAGCAGAGGGTCTGTAATGTGATTGATACCAACTTAGCAGACCACCTGCAGTCTCTCTCTCACCAGCGCGACGTGGCTTCCCTGTGTCTCTTCTATAAATACTTTCATGACTTCTGCTCCGATGAACTTAGATCACTGGTGCCCCCTAGGTTCGAATTTGCACGAGATACTAGATTAGCAACTAGATCCCACCCTTTTGCAGTGAAACCGATAAAATGCAACCGCTACTTCTACTCCAACAGTTTCTTTTCTCGCACTTCCCGACTGTGGAATTCTCTTCCACATGACTGCTTCCCCGACGGCTACAATCTCCAGGAGTTTAAATGTAAGGTCAATAGACACCTTCTAACAAACTAACTTCCATTCTTTCAAACACTCTTCCCACCCACCCAGCTATCTATCACCCCCCACCCTTCTGACATTTCCTATATCTAACCACTCTTCCTATTTACCTCCCCCTATGTAGCCCCAAGCGCAATAGTGGCAGTGGAATGCCTTGCTTGGAGTGAAATGATTTAAAAAAAAAAAAGTTCAAACAAGTAGTCATGTAAAGAAAAAAAATGTCAATTTCCCGAGTTACTCTTAACTAGCAAAAGAGAAAGCATCACATATTCAGTAAGATATTTTCTTTGAAATTTCGTACTTTCTCAAAAAGACCTTTTTCATTTGGATAATTCCGGTCAATGCATATTTTGCAATAGCACATGGTCTAAAGGGAGGGGCAGAGAGATGAATTACAATGCTATTAAATATTTTACATGACAAAAATCAATTTTAAGTTAAACATTAATATTTAATTAATTTAATTTATTTAATTAATTATTCTGAAAATAGAATATTAAAAACAAAGCATGAAAAACAGTGAAATGAAGAATTTCTTTTTTTTTTAAATCCCTGTAGAGAAAGCAACAGCATACCACTCCACTATCCTGCATATAATCATGGCTGTACAACGAAAATATATTAAACCTAATAATGTAAAGGGGTTTGCTTCCAAAGAGAGCAATTCTTCGCCCGGTAAGAACTGACATGGGCAACAGGTGTCACCTGACCATCATCCGGCGAGTGTTAGCAACAACAGCTTAAAGGAGACAGTTTTTCCCTACAATCTGTCCCTCACCTGGAAGGAATGACATGAGCAACAGGGGTCTCTGGATCATTACCCTGTGACTGTTCACAACAAAGAAAGGATTACCTTGGGGACATGGAATGTCAGGACGTTAAACAACTGCAGACAACTAGAGAATGTCAAGCAGGAAATGAACAAACTGAAAATCAATATTCTGGGAATATGCAAAACCAGATGGCCAAATAATGGAGACTTCAGCAGCAACAACTATAGGACAATATATGCAGGAGGCAAAAATAATGAAAAAAAGAGTCAGCTTAATACTGGTAAAAGAAATGAAGAAATGTGTTTTGGGATACTGCCAGTTCTCTGAAAGAGTTCTCCTGGTCAAACTGAAAGGGAGAACATTCAACATACCAATTGTAGTCATCTATGCACCAACAACAAAAAGCAGCAAGAAAGCATTAGAATCTTTTTACTTCACTCTAGAGAAGACCAAGGCTCAATATAAAAGCCAAGAAATCAGAATCATCATGGGAGATTTGAATGCCAAAGTAGGCAAGGAGAGGGAAGGTATGACAACTGGCAACTTTGGTTTAAGAATCTGCAACAAACAAAGAGAAAAATGGGTCTAATGGTGCATAGCAAATGACCAGGTAATAACTAACATTTGTTTTCAATAACACCCACAATCTCTATGGACATGGAGAAGCCCAGGAGGTGACACAAAAAAACCAGATAGACTACATAACCATAAATAGCAGATTCAGAAATGCAGTGGTTCAAAGCAAAGCCTATCCAGGCATGGATCGACCACGTCCCAGTCATCTGCAAACTAAAGGTGAAACTCCGAAGATTGAAGAAACTTACTGCAGCACCAAAACTGAAATACAACACGCTCGTGAATGATCTCAACCTACAGAAAGAATACACTAACAGCTTGAAAATCAAATATGAAAAACAAATTGGAAAAGGACATTCAAAATGGGACTCACTAAAGGAAGCAATAGTGACATCAGCTCCATAGGAAATTATGCGCAGAAAAAAAAACGAGTGGATGACTGAAGAGATTCTGGACATGATGCAAAGGCGGCAGAAAATGATATCAAGACATGGAATGGAGTACAGGCAACTACACAAGGAAATAAGAAAATGTAGACAGGATAAAGAGGAATGACTCAATGACAAATGTGCAAAAGTAGAAAGATTGAGCAGGAATAATAAAGCAGACATGCATAAAGAAATAAAAGAATTGACCGGACAAAAAAACCTGCTTTTCAACAGGATGTACAAAATCCAAAGATGGAATAATCATTTTGGAGAAAGAGGAAATACTCCAATGATGAGAAGAATATATAAAATATCCTTTCCACAACAAGAGAGAGCAACCGATAATACACAAAGATGACGACAGACCAGAAATATTAAAGTGTGAAGTGGAATCTGCAATAGCCAAACTGAACAGAAACAAAGCCGCTGAACCAGATGGCATAGTGATAGCCCTGGAAGAATTTGGTATAGAGAAAATTACAGAAATAATAAATTAAATTTATAATAGTGGTGTAATAACAGATGACCTCAGCAAGTCTGTCTTCACAGCATTGCCTAAGAAGCCAGGAGCAAACGAGTGCGAACTCCACAGAACCATCAGTTTAATGAGCCATATAACAAAACTGATTATCCGAATCTTGATGAATATAGCGAGAAGCAGAAGCAGGCCAGAGATAGGACAAGAATAGTGTGGTTTCCTCAAAGACACTGGAACAAGAAATGCCATATTTAGGATTAGGATGCTCTCTGAATGGGCAATACAGATGAAGAAGGACTTATACCAGTGCTTTATTGATTATGCGAAGGTGTTTGACAAAATATGCCACAAAGAATTGATGGGGATGCTCGGCAGCCTTGACATATTTGGGAAAGACTTAAGAGTAATCAAGAATCTTTATTGGCAGCAAACTGCTTATATACGGACAGGTAACAAATTCAGCAAATATACAAAGATAGATGTGTCTTTTCACCGGATCTGTTCAACTTGTACAGCAAGAATATTTTGAGGACCCTAAAAGTTATGCATGGATTTGTCATCGGAGGCTACAATTTAAATGACCTAAGGTACGCAGATGATACCATGCTGATAGCAGACACAGAAAGGAAACTACAAGACCTCCTACAGAAGGTATCTGAAGAAAGTAACAAGAAAGGACTAGAAATAAACAGAAAGAAAACCTGAAGGCATGGTCATCAGCAAAAAAAGGCAGCCCAAAATGCAAAATACAGGTCGGGGATACTAGAATCAAGCAGGTACAAAAATTGAAATACCTGGAAAGTGTTATAACAGAAGACGGAAAGTGCGACACTGAGATCCGAAGGCAAATTGGCATGGCAAAGGAAGCATTCCAGAAGATGAGTAAAGTATTAAGAAACTGGACAATTTCACTAGAAACAAAGAGAGTACTGGATTGCTATGTGTTGTCAGTTCTTCAATATGGCAGTGAATGCTGGACAATATCATCAAAGATGAAGGAAAAAACTTGAAACAACTGAAATGTGGTTCTACAGAAAAATGCTGCAAATATCGAGCATGTGAGCAATGATGAGGTCTTAAAAATAATGAAAATAAAAAGTAAATTAATACTGAGCATCAGGAAGAGACAGCTGAAGTTCCTGGGACATCCAATGAGGAAGGAGAACCTGATACTAACAGGCCAGATAGAGGGAAAGAAAAAGGAGACAGTGGAAAGCAATGGATAACATATTTGAAGGACCTAATCAGGTGGATGATGGAACGAGGGTTGCGTGATGTAACAAGAGAAAGCGTGCTAAGAGCCACCAGGGATAGGGAGATGTGGAAAGCCACGATCGCCTATCTCCTGAAGGGACAGGGCACATAGAAGAAGAAGATGCAAGTAGAAGTCTTTGTGCCTATAACCCCCGATGCAAACAATTCCCAAAGACTTATTTTAATAATCATGAGGGTCACATTTGCGCTACTCTGTGCTGCAGACGCTAAGGACAGAAGTGACGGACGGTAGATATTGATCTTGGTTTCTGCACTATGTAACTATCCAGAACCTAATTTGCAGCTCTCTATATTCAATTGAATACTGTCACTAACATTGAAGTACCATTGACATGTGATGCTCAACACACATGCAAATACTCTGAAATGACTCAAGAGTTGCATGAAATCACATCTGGACTTGGAGATGAGAGTAACTGACAGACTTGAGGGCTACATGATATTTTGCCAAATCTAATCTAAACTTATTTATAAATAAAACTTTGTGTGTGTGTGTATATCCATTACCTATAGACTCCGAAATGGCTGAACCAATTTTCTTGAAAATTTCCACAGTTGTACTATAAGCGTCTGCGAGTGTTCTTAGCTAGATTTTGTGTCAAGGTAACCCCGATAAATATCAAAAATCAATAATCGAAAAAATCGGGTTATAGAAGGAGTGGTCTGATTTTAATCAAATTTGATACACTCATAGACAAAGACATAAGAAATATTCAGAAGTTTCAAGGTTGCAGTTCTTACAATAGTGCAGAAAATTTGATATCGATACCAGGAAATCAAAATTTGACTTACATCCATTCGATTTTCTTTCAGTCTACGGTTTCGCTTTAACTGGAAACAACTATTGCTTTTTAGTCTTCGTGCCAATGTCCAAAGAGTCTGAGCTCCAGTTTTAAAGCTTTCATTAAACCCAAGCAATGCTGGGCTATACTGCTTGTAAATTAATAAAAATAAACCTGCATGAACCATAAAGAATCTATTTACTTATCAGTTGAGAAATTGACCGTCACACAGTACAAAACTTCATTCCACATCACAATGTTGACTGAGTAAACTCAAAGTATCACTCACTCACACTCACTTTATAAAAATCCTTTCTGGTTGGTTGTCTGGTTACATCAGTATCATGCAAAGAGACCCTTAGACATTCAAAATGGCCAGATATATATTTTGGGCAGAATTTTATTGGCTATAAACAGAACTTTTTATGATTCATCCTGTACAAGGCTCAAAGACCACTCAAGGTTTATGTTAGGGGGTAGTTTATATAAATAAGAGGGAAAGATTAATGTTATTGGGGTGAAACATTCTCTTGGGAGTCTGTTTCATAAGGTAGTGGTTTGTGAGAAGAAGCTGTTTGAGCGAAATTTCTCACTCATGAAATGCAGAGTATGTGTGTGGTTCATTACTATGTAAGTGGAATGGTGTTTTGCAGGTTCAAGTGTGTGTGTGTGTATAACACAGGAGCAAATTTGGAAAAATGCAGTCCCCATCACCACCAAATCATTAAAAACAATTTTTGAGAAAAGTTTTTTTTTTTGCTAGTTTTAGGAATTGCAGAAATTCTGCCATATTTATGTGCTTGTCACACCAAATAAGAAAAAGAAAAATGTTCTTGAAATATAACTTCGGTTGAAAGAATATTAAAATAAATTATTCTGAATTTTGTCCAGAGTTGGTTACATCAAAATAGTTGGCTGATCAGAGAATAAGTTTTGAATTTTGTAAATGATAGGGAATTCCTTGGTTCTGCAAGTATCAAATAAGTCCTCTTATATAATGCATGTTATTTTTTTTTTTTAATTACCACTTCAACCCAAGTAAGGAAGTACTGCCATTGGTGCACAGGAGATTACATAAGAGGAGAAACAGATGTGAAAAAGGAACAAGTAATAGGGGGTGTCAGAGAATAGATAAAAGGAGTATGAGGATAGATAAAAGGAGTATGAGAATACTAGTGTGAAGAGAGCTGATGAAAGTAGAGAAGGACAGGAAAAAAGAACACAAGGGAAAGGTTGCAAGTCAAGGAGATGGCAATTGACCTTACATTTAAATACTTGTACCTGTAGGGAAGCAAGTATATGAAAGGGAATTCTACAAGCAAGAGTTGTGAGAAAAGAAGCTGATAGAGTAGAAGTTGCAGTTACATTTTATTGGTTTCACTGTAAAAGGGTGGGACCTAGTTGCTAGTTTAGTAGCTCAAGTAAATTCATGCAAAGGGGGGCACCAGTGAGTTAAGCTCGTTAGAGCAAGAGCCATGAAAGAATGTAGAAGAGATAAAGAGAAGCTATATTACGCCAGTGAGAAAGTGACTGAGCTACTAGGTTGAAATCAATCTCATTGCAGATTCTCTGTTGGATTTTGTCAAAAACCCAGAGATGAATAGCAGGGGCACCTGACCAGATGTGATAGCAGTATTCAATACATGGGTGGATGATAGATTTATATATATGCAGGACGGATTCAGATGGGAAAAACTTTCTGGCCCTACATAGTGAACCAACCTTCCTAGTGGCAGATTTAGCTACAGATTCAATGTAGTCATTTCACTTGAGGTCGGCTGAGAAAGTTAGGCCAAGGAGGTGCAGTGTTTTGCTTTCAGGGAGACTAGCCTGATTCATGCTAATGAGGGGTAGGAGTGATTGTCTATGGTGGTTAATTGGTAACAGCTTTGTTTTGGAAGCAGCAAAATTCCCAAACCATTTCTTATCCCAGTACACTGCAGACTGGAGGTGCTTTTCAAGATCAGCAGTGAGGTTCACTTTGTCAGCTTCAGCAGATTTCTGATTGAGGCAAAAGTAAATGGTGATGTCAGTGTAGATGTCTACTTGGGATCTGATTACATCAGGGAGATCATTGATTTGATTTAGTTTGGTTTAAGTTTAACAACCCATCAACCATTTTGGTCATTTAAGGGTCAGTCTTTGAATATTGGGATCACATTTATTTTTTTTTAATATGGTTCAATTGTCTTAAAGTAGTTGCACATGATAGAATTTTTCATTCAAAAAAGCTTTTGTTGGTAACATTTTTTTTTATTCAAAAACGTTTTGTTGGTCACTTTTTTTTATTCAAAAAAGTTTTGTTCGTAACTTTTTTTTATTCAAACACGTTTTGTTGGTAACATTTTTTTTATTCAAAAACGTTTTGTTCGTAACATTTTTTTATTCAAAAACGTTTTGTTCGTAACTTTTTTATTCAAAAACGTTTAGTTGGTAACATTTTTTTTATTCAAAAACGTTTTGTTGGTAAATACTTTCATAGCCTTTTAACCCCAGTTTGGGGGTTAACTATTTACCTATAGCTAGGACCCTAACAGGTGCTACCACTCTGGGTCAGGGTGGACCTGGGAACAACAATTAAGAGGTGGTTTCATGCTCCTCACAACCTCTCAATCAGAGGCCTTGCTGCCAGATGCAGTTTAAGGTCATACCCAGGACCAGATCATTGATGGAGATCAGAAAAAGTGGAGGGGCTAGAATAGAGCCTTCAGGGACACCCGCGTTCTTATGATAGCATTTGGAGGCATGTTCATTTAATACTACCTTCAGTACTCAGTTTGTTTCCTTTGAACCAGTTATTATAGCTACATCACTGCACCCTTGAAGGCTTCTTTGGGTGCTGGTTATGTTTTATTTTAAATTGAACACTTTATTCAATTCATGAGGAATACTGTTATCATTTTGCTGCCTATGCTAAGGAAAATAATTTTTTTCAGTTCTTTTTATTTCAGTTTTGTCTGATGATTATTAGTTCTATTCTTGGATCAGGTAGTAAAATCCATATAGTCTGGATCAGGTAAATCAGCAGAAGAAATGCCCCTAATTAGAACTCTGTAAATGACAATTTCTAATCTTACAAATTCAAACAGAAGCATATATAGACAAACTAAAACAACGGATTTGCTCTTACAGTTTAAGATTTCAGAGCATGTGTATAAAATCATCAAAGAATACCATATTTCTTCACTTATCTGTCAGAAACTAGAAATTTCAACAAGAAAGCAATAAATTTACATTCAGAAAAAAATAATTTCTACTGAATTGCACTTGAGTGAGTTGCCAGATTTTCTGATGTCTAGATGTGACATCATAACATTTATATTCCATGTTTTAATAAAGTCTCTTGTGTGTGTCCGTTGTGTGTGTATATATATATATATATATATACACACACACACACATACATACATACACCCCTCCTGTCACACTTATAGAGAGAGACACACACACAAAAGTGAGGCAGCGTCAACTCAGTTCATTCACTTTACTACTAGTTATGAAAGCTCTTGTGTGGTTGGTCTTTAAACAGTGCCTTATTTTATTTTTTGTAATTACTATGTCATCGAGTAGTGAAGACTGTGTGTGTGTGTGTGTGTGTGTGTGTATATAATTATGTATTAATTGTACATTGCAATATGGAAATATCTGAGATAGATTCTCTTCAACAGGCAATGTTGCCTGATGAAGAGAATCTATCTCAAAACAGATATTTCCATGCACAATGTACAATTAATTCATAATTATATTAAGTTCTATAATATTTATCATATTGAACACTGTTTATAATAAAATAATAGTAAAACCTTGAGTCCACTTCATCTGGATTTATATATATATATACATACACACACACACATATATATACACTCTTCACTACTCAAAGACATAAGTATAAAATTTATTTCTTCAATAAAGAAAAAACAACTTTGGATTTCCATCAGCAAAATACTCACCACAACAAATTGAACTTATTGCATTTGAAAACGATGTAACATTATAAACAAAATAGAAACAAGGAAAATAAATTTCAAACTCAACTAAAACAAGACGAAAAAATGATAAACTTAGAAAAACTGTACATACAATTAAATAACCCTAAGAAAATCAATAAAACCATCATCAACAACTACAAAATCTCAGTAAAAAAGGAAATTGTCAAATTTTATAAAACCGCCAACAGTATTGAAAACAACATAAACAAAAAAGTAAAAACATAGCTGCTAAACTAAAAGTTAACAAAATCAAGTAACTACCAAAAACTAAACTATTCATTAAACTAAAAGACCATAAAGATAACTTTTTAAATAAACCAACATGCAGACTAATAAACCCCACAATATCTAATAATGGAAAAATAAGTCAACTGTAGAAGAAATATGCTCAAAAACAAAGCGCAAATTATAAAGAAACCAATGGAAAATACAAAAGAGACAATCAACTGGTTCAATAATATTACCAACAAAGACGAATGCTTAGTTCATCCCGTTAGACATAAAAGATTTCTCCCCATCTATCAACAAACACTACATAATGCACTAAACTTAGCAAAATAATAATAGACATTTCAGAAGAAGACAAAGATTATCAAACATTGCAGAAAGTTCATTCTCTACAATAACAAAATATGGTAAAAATAACAAATAAAACAAAAATCCTAACACCACTAACAACAATACCAATAATGAATACAACTTTGACAGAACAATGGGAAGCCGTGATGGTGCAGAAATGTGAAATTATAGGCTTTTACATCAACAAATTAGCAACAAAATAAATATAGGTTTTGTTGGGGCCTCTTATGCAAGGTTAATTTAGGTTTGAATTTCACATGGCACAAGGCCATTTCCCAAGAACTTCTTAACTAAATTCCTGCATACCAACAATTTTTTATACGGTTGAAACCATTCATTAAATTAGCAAATGGAAAATTGAATGAAATGGTCAAAGCATTAATTGTAATTATATAAAGTGTATTAACAATTACAAGAAATAGAAATACATACTTTGTACAGATATTGAAAGTGATTAAAACGTCTTTCATTTTCTGCATAAGATTGTGTTAAAGCTTTTGAGGTAAGTTGTAATGTTCTTTGTCGCTGGAAAATTTATCAGTGTCATAGGTAATTTGTGTAAGGAATAATATTGAAGATTGGTAAAAATGTACAAGTGTTATTTAAAGAAATAAAAGGCATCTACTTGTGTCTTGCAGTTAGTGTGGGTATGTGAGAGAATTGCTTGATAATGAAGAACACGAATCCCGCAATAGCATGCCGCTATTGTGGGCAGCTGTGCACTGCCTTGCTTGGTGTCGCTCGTGAACTGCTGCCAACTGTCTGTGGGTGTACCATGTGTCTGCTATATTTACATCCCATAAAAAAGTGGGAAAGTAAGATTATCATGTGATTGTCACATGTTTATATGTATAATGAGTGAATACAGAGACAACTGACTCATAATTCTAAGAAACTGTAAGAAAGTATGGAAAATATAAAACAAATTATAAAAGTCTTTAACACTCTAGGATTTAAAATAGACATAAAGCAAATCTAAAAATAATAAATTTTCTAGATATAACACAACTTAAGCAATGGCACATACAAACCATACAGAAAAGAAAACAATCTCATATATAGCAACAAAAATTCTAATCAACCTTTAAATATATTCTAACACATACCCATATCTATAAACAAAAGACTATGAACATAAAAATATTCAATGTAAACAAAGAAACATGAATCAGCACTAAAAAAATAGTCGATACTCAAGTTCGACTATTTTTTTAATAAAATAAAGAGAAACCAAATAAAATCAATAGCAAAAGAAACGATCTGGTTTAATTCACCCTACAATATAAAAACGTCTACGGCTATATCATGTTGAATACACTGGTTTTCATCCAGTCACTGAAGTTAAGCAACATTGAGCCTTGTCAGTACTTAGATGGGTGACTGTTTGGGAATACCAGGTGCTGTAAGTGTAAGCACCAAGAATGGTCCACTGGTCCTCCAGGTTTGAGAGTTGGGTGCAGGGCTAACAACCCTGCCACATAAAAAACAGTTTGTTATGAAAACAATAAAAAAGTTACTGCCCTACACACCATTGGGTGTATAAAGGGTTATATATATATATATATAGTGATGATCATCCACGTATACTGTCTTAATATGTATAGGAAAGAATATTAATAAAAAGTTTTGAATTTAAAAATGTACTTTTTTTGAACAGTATTTGTTTATTTTTATTATATTTTATATTTCAGACCATCCTCGGTCTGAGGGCGGTCTGAAATATAAAATATAATAAAAATAAACAAATACTGTTCAAAAAAAGTACATTTTTAAATTCAAAACTTTTTATTAATATTCTTTCCTATATATATATATATATATATATATACACACACACACACAATATAAAAACAAAATAGTGAAACATTTTTTATGTAATAGAAAAACACTTCCCCCAAACATAACTATCAAAAATTATTAATAATAACAGTCAAAATCAGCTACATGGAAAAATAACCAAACACAATATTTCATAAAACGAATAACAATGAAAACCAACCAGAAAATATGAACAAAAAAGGTCAATACAATAAGAGTCCAACCCAATTTAACACCCATTCACACATACACTAAAAATAAATGGAACAACTACACAAGAAAAAGAAAATCAACCAATCATAAACAAAAAGAAAAAATAACTAACAAACAAGATCACTTCCCCAAAAATCACACTATATTCTATATGAACAAGAAAAAAGGGAATCTAACAGAAGACAGCCCTGATGAGTAAGACCATAATGATGTCCTCATGAAACTTTGAAGTTGGTATGAATCTGCTCTGTTAAAGAGACAAACTTTTTGTACTTACATATCCTCTATTATAATAAAGACTTTTGTGTCCATGTGTGTGTGTGTGTATATATATATATATATATATATATAGATAGATAGATAGATAGATAGATATATTTCTCTCCTGTCACACTTAGGGTTTTTTTTTCTTATGTCTTAATGTATGATACTCAATAGAACGTATCTTAATATATATGTTACTGTCATTTTGGATAGCATATCAACATAAATATTTTGATGACACATGCCTACTTGTAGATATAAAATGAACATTTTTTTTTTTTTTTAATTCAAACAAAATTTTCTTGTTCTATGGAAAAAGTGATTGTGCACTTAGCACTGATATGCTATTAGTACATCTCTTGTTTAGCCTTGTGTCAGATGACGCTATTTTAATAATATTAAACCCAGTGAACTTTATTTTTATTATATCAGCCCAAGCAAGGCATTTTACTGCCACTGTTTTGCAGGGGGTTACATAGGAGGAAAGTTATGAGAGTGACAGGTTATAGGTGGTGCCAAGAAGTGGGTAAGAGAAAGATGAGAATACTGATGTGAGTGGAGGGGATGGAGAAAGGAGCATGAGAGAAAGGATGCAGGTTAGTGAGATAGGAGATGACTGTTGATTTTACATTTAAATTCTTGGAGATTGTAGGTGTCGGGAAAGCAAGTAAATGGAAGGAAATTGATAGAAGGGAAGTGCAAGAAAAACTGCTGGAGAAGAATTTGTGTTTACATTTTATTGGTTTCACAATAAAAGAGTGGGACCTAGTTTCTAATCTTGTCGCTCGAGTAAATTCATATATATTGAGGGCACCAGTGAGCTAAGTTCATCAGAGCAGAACTGTATAAAAAAAAAAAAAACTAATTAAAAATGGGTCAGAAAATTTGTTTTAAATTTACAATTTTTGATGTTCTTCTCTTAAATTCAATTGCAACATATCTTAATTATCATTTCTAAACTTATTTCTAAATGGAACTTTGTGTGTGTGTGTGTCCGTTACCTATAGAATCTGAAATGGCTGAACCAATTTTCTTGAAAATTGACACAGTTGTACTATAAGCATCAGTGAGTGTTCTTAGCTAGGTTTTGTGTTGAGGTATTCCCAATAAGTATCTAAAATCAATAATAAAAAAAAGTTGGGTTATAGAAGGAGTGGTCCGATTTTAATCAAATTTGATACACTCATAGACAAAGCCATAAGAAACGATATTCAGAAGTTTCAAGGTTGTAGTTCTTAAAATAGTGCAGAAAAATGGATAATATATACCGAGTCTGATCAAAATCAGTTTTTCAGCCCTTTTATTTTAATTTTTGCTTCGGGTTTGGCTCTATGTAGGTATAATTGTAGTTCTTAGTTTCAGAGGACTTATTTATCCTTCAAAATTCAGTTTACAACAAAAAAAAACTTATTTGATATCAATACCAGGAAATCAAAATTTGACTTACATCCATTCATTTTTCTTTCAGTCTATGGTTTTGCTTTAACTGGAAACCACTATTGCTTTTTAGTCTTTCGTGCCAACGCCCAAAGAGTCTGAGCTCCAGGATCATGGATTAGTTTTAAAGTTTTCATTACCCCTTGACAACACCGGGCTATACTGCTAGTCATTATATAAAGCATTGACATGCAGACCTATCAGGGAAGCTCAAATAGTTGAGATTTTCACTTGAAATAATGCCTGATATTTGAATTCAGTTAAAAAGCAAACATGTCTTAATGTATTTTCAAGGCATATAAGCCCTCTTAATAAATTGGTACACCAGAATCATCTAAATTTAGTTTGTTATACAAAGCTTTGTTACTGTGATGTCAGATTTGTTCCATTGTGAACCAAATTTGAGTGATTGACAGTTGCATGACAAAAGAAAGCCAAGTCAAAGTTGTTAGATTCAAAAAGTGAAAGAGGAAAGTTTCAATAAAAACTTTTAGATACAAATACATTCGTGTTAAATAAAGGATGTTGTCTAGGCTGAGAACAGTTCATTACAACCTTCCTCCCACTGTAACATTGGTGACTAAAACTATCACACACACACACACACACACACAAACATAAAATTACTTTTCACCAGTAAGATCCAAACTACATCAAACCAATATTATTTATGAATTTACATGTTCTTTGAAGAACTGTGTTCTGGATCTACCTAATTTTGTAAATAATTATATCAGCCATACAACTACAAAACTGACATGAAAACTCACACTGCATCTCTCAGAACAGAGTTCAGTTCAATTTCATTTAAATGAATAAGGAGACCTACTAAACGCTATCTGTAACATATTTGTTGACAACACAAATATCATCACATCATCCACATGAAAAAAAGCTAAAAATAATGGAGGTATTATTAATAAAAAAAGAAAAACCCAATACTCAATAATATCAACTATGAACACACTAACAATGCACTTACTGTGTTCGGTACATAAAATATGCACACTACTCTACAAATATGCATGACACTACATACATTCTGTTACTATTAAAATAAAACCCATCCTTAATAATGGCTGAAAGTATAGCCGAAAGAGCTCGAATAAAATATTTGGACAATTTCTATATAATTTATGTTCTCAAAAAAAAAAAAAAAAATCTTAAGATCACATGAAAAATGACTTAATAACTTAACCATAATACCTTGTCTGTCATTTTTAATGAAATCTGCATAAAAGCAAGATTACTGCCCAAATATATATATATCACATCTACACATCATTCATTCAGTTATGAATTTGAACATTCTCGGCTACTAGTATGTGTTTACATTGTATATAATATGCTGAAGTCCGCCTTCTTCTACAGAGCACCCATAGCTCAGAGGTAGAATTGCCGACATGTCAAGTCAGTCTGGTTTCAATCCTGGCTAGAAGAAATCAGATGTCTAACCATACTGATGAGCTGTGATACTGCAAAACAGATCTGTTTGCGAATAACTATATATATATATATATATATATATATATATATATATATATATATATATAGTTTATAAAGGAAAACTCAACATGTCATATTAGTTATAAACTATAGTTCATTTCAATGAGCTTAGCTAGCTCATATCATCAGACTCTTTTACAATATTTCCTCCATCTGGCATAAAATTTCTGCTGGAATGAACGTTTTCTTAAAATGAAGAGGGAACATAATAGAAATAATAATAAACATAAGATTACAAACCAATAAATAAATGATAATAAATGTAAGGGGAAGGAGGGAAGAAAGAGGGAAAGGAAGAAATGGGAGGGAAGGGGGAGAAAGAGATAGAGTCCAGTTCCAAATATGTGTAGTATCCATTTGAAGTTATTTTGGCTGCCTTAGATGGCATGACCTCTCTGGTTAACACCCATCAAGCTCTCTATATGGATTTACCTATCAATAATTTATATTAAGGAAATCTCGTTGGATTATCCACACCATTTACGGACTGACAACTATACCTATATACATATACATATATATATATATATATATATAGAGAGAGAGAGAGAGAGAGAGAGAGAGATAGAGAGAGAGAGAAAAAAGAAAATATCTAAAAATGTGATTTATTTATTTCATCTATTTAATAATCTATTTAATGACAGTGATAACTATAGAGCCAAAATTTTTTTCATTCTGAACAAAGTTTATTTACTAAATAACACACTTTGTCATTTATATTGGAACCTGTACATAAAGAGATCTGTCAATTCTTCAATTGGCATTTTCCCTAAAGAATAATCAACCAGTGGCAGTGACCCAAATTTGTATAAATTCTTTTTGACAGACATTTTCAACTTTTAGTTGATTTTAATAATTTTTTTTACTTTTCAATTTTAAAGTGTGATAAGAATTTGAGAAAAAAATGGATAGAATAAAAGAAAATGATTTCAAACTGTCAAACAAAACATTTCCAACTCTTGTTAATGTAAAGAAATGAACAAAGCCTCATTAAATGCACAACAGCAAAAAAACACTTCAATGTTTTGATGGTGTCTTGAGATCTCAAAAAAAAAAAAATCTACAAATATGGTGAATACTCAAGATCAGCAATTTTTAGCGAGACAAAGAAAAGGTGTTATGTATAGCAAATGGCAACAAGAAAAATTTCAAATCTTAATAATTTGGTAGCAACTAATACCATTTTCAAAACAATCAGGAAAAAAAGAAAAAAATGAAAGTGTCATAGTAAACGCCACCTTATTTGTTACCTGCAGCTTTTATGAAATCTTACTTGAGGGGAAAAAATATAGCCAACCTTTACAAGTAAGAGGAAAAAGATGTCTACATGTCTAAAACACAAAGCTGAATAATTTCTGATGGACATTTTGATTTTCCAATATTTTATTGATTATATCTTTTTAAGCACTTTCATTAACATTACAAAAATTCATATTATTGAAAATAATTCATGAGAATAAACATTTTAAAAGTAAAATCTGCTTATATTCTGTGTAAAATAGCAGCTTTGGTTATGGCATTATGAACACACAAATGTAGAGCATTTAATATTTTAAATAAAATTAAGGAAAATTGATTTTTTTTTTATTGTTTCTTTAAGTATTTTTTGCTATTCATTCAGATTTGGTTATTTGCAGATTAAAATGACTTTATGATGACCGCCAGAAGTTGGATATTTTTTTTTTTTTAAGGCTTTAATTCGGGATCTATTCTTCTGAATTATATTGTTTCTATTTAATCAGATGTGTTTCAACCTGGCATCATTCTGGATGGCATTGTCTCACCCCAGGACTGTCTGGGTCAGTCTGTTCCCTGAATCACTTTAGTGTCCCACTTCATTAGAATAAACATTTTAAAAGTAAAATCTGCTTATATACTGTGTAAAGTAGCTGTTTTAGTTATGGCATTATCAACACACAAATGTAGAGCATTTAATATTCTAAATAAAATTAAGAATATACAGAAGCCAGCAATTTTTTTTTATATTGTTCAAATTTAAATGCATATTAAAGGTTGATAAAATTTAACATTTATTAGAAAATAGATAAAAAAAATGAAATAAAATTTGAAATTACTAAAGATTACAAAACCAAAAAAATAGCATTAATAAAAGATTTCTTGTATTTAAAATCTCATACTGAGCAATGCCTGTGCATATAATTTTTTTTTTAGAAGTGTAAACTGACTGAGCATCAAAAACTATATATATATATATATAGTTTACATATAATAATATTCATATTTTTTTGTTTTTTTTTTCAAGGTTTTCTTTATACAGCCTGCTGAATCTTTCAATCATTTACTAGATAAATTAAAGCACTTTTAACAATTGAAAAAATTTTTTGCAGTAAAAAAAAAAAAAAATTAACATTACTATTTTTAAGCAATATTATTTCATCATTGGTATATTTACCTAATTTTTGATGAGTTATTGTCCTGAGCTTTTTCATAAAAACTGACCATGTTGTCAGACATTTTAAGGGCTTCATTAGTAGGCCAATTGCTTTTTCAGCAGCCTTTGTCATTTGTCTATATTTCTGAGATGAGGTAGTATTTACATTATTTAAACTATTGTCCTCATCTTTATTGTCATATTCATATTGTTTCAACTGTTGTACTCTCCACCCTTCTTCAGGTGACTAGAATTTCAAACCAGAACCATTTGTTTCAGTTCCTGGGATATATTGTTTATCTCTCCACTGGACCATGTGTACTCAAGCATTGGCCCAGTGGATATAAGTGTTGGTTGGATCCAGTGACTTGACCCAAAGATTTGAGAGTTCAATACCTGGCTACAGCAGTAGTGAACAAAGGTGAACACACAACTTGGAGGGAGATGACTAAAAGCATCTGGAAGTGGAATAGCTCATGGAATTAAGACAATCTAGTGAAAACAAAAAAAAAACTATCAACCAATTGTCGATTTACTTTGTTGGTATTCCTTATTTTTTACAAGTAATTCTATTCTTGTTTTCCATTTCTTACAGAATAATTCAGGGATACAGATTCCTCACTTTATAATAAGCAGTCCCAGTGATTGAAAAAGGGTTTGGTTTGAAATCCCAATAATCTGAAGAAGGCCAGAATGTACAATGGTTGAAATGTCCTGAATATGAGGAGAACAAACAATCTAACCCTTTGTCATGTTATCTTTTCTGGTTTAAAATATTTTACAGTTATTCACTTTTGGTCCTACCAGAATTTGAAGTCAATAATAAACAGAATTTCATGATTTTTAAATCTTGTGTTAATCTCAGTGCTTGTTATAAAGTGAGGAATTTGCATGTCTGGATTATTCTTTAAGAAATGGAAAACAAGAATAGGATTACTTTTAACAAATGAAGAATACCAACAAAAACAGATGGTAATAAAGTAAACTGATGGTAATAAAGTAAACTGATGGTAATAATGTAAACTGATGGTAATAATGTAAACTGATGATTAATTGATACAGATTTTTTCTTTTGTGATGTTATAAAATTACCAAAACTAACAGAGAAGTCATGTTACCTACTCATAATTGTAAGCAATGTTCAAATTTTAAATCCAAATTTGTAGTTTGATATTTAAAATCTAGGATTTTAATTCAGAGGGAACAAAATACACTTCCCAAAATTCAATGTTTTATAAACTGAGTTTAAATTTTTTGTATTTTCTAACAAATTAGAAAGTGCTGGTCCATCAATCTCAAATTTCTACTTAATGCAGTTAAATATTGCAAAAATTTCTGTAATGAAAAAAAAAATATCCCTTAAGACTAATTTTTAAAAATGCAATCCATTCTTGTGTTATGACATTGTTATCTGTATTATCGAACAATAGGCTTGTTTTTGTAAAATTCATAATTTGTTTGTTTTTTTTTTTTACTTTATAATAAATTGATCATTCGAAAGACATGAAGTAGACTTTAGATACTTGAGTCATGCAAGAATGTCTCCCGTCTCTACATGAAGTCCTAATAAAAGGTATGTGTATCAAATTATATATTATGCTGGTTGTTAACAAGCTTGTATTGAGAAATGGATGCTTATTGATTATCATACTCTGATGACTCAAATTTTATCTCAATGGAAAAAAAAATTACTTTCAATTTTGCAAAGGTTTACTGTAAAAGATTATCTACAGAATCATATCTAGCTTCACTTATTCCTGAAATTTGTTTTAAAAAAAAGTGATAATTTTGTATAAAAATATAAAAAGAACACAAATTTTATTTTTGTGAGGCGAGTAATATGAAATTAAAAAAAATGGTTGTCTTACAAGTTTTGCTCAGTTTTGATAAATCCATACATTTGAAATGATTCTTATTTTCTCTGAACTCTTAAAAATTGATGATGCTAAGTGGTCATTTTAAAATCTATACTGTAGAGCACTTTCTTTTTTTTTATTTTCTTACATCTAAATTGTATTTTATCAGATTCCTATTCATTTTATTGGTATCAAAATCTAGTGCAATTTTTCTCAAGTTTTTTTTTTTTACTGCAGGGTGTACTTATAAAATAAACTTGAGATGCACTGTAAATTTTAATAAAGATAAAAAAATTAGTCATGAACTTTGAAAATAATGAAATAAAAGCAGTCTCCGGAAATAAACATTCATTTTTAAGATATTACATTCTATATTTAAGTTTTTCCATTTTTTTTTAATGTTAGCTCTAATGAACACTCATTTCCTCATCAATGCATGTAATATTCTATCTATATTTTTATGCTATTTGGACTATTGTCCTCATCTCTGTTGCTATTTTTACGTTTCGATTGTACGCTCCGGCCTTCTTCTGGCAACAAAAAAGAAGGACAATAGTTTGAATAATGTAAATACTATCTCATCTAAAAAAAGACAAAAATTATTTTAAAATTAATATGAGTAAGTGCTGAATGGGCATAAGGTAATCTGCATGGGTCGTGCAGTGGAGATTGGCTCAGAATGAGAAATTGGAGAGCCGAGTTTGAATTTTTGTTGAATTTGTTGCATTCACTTATGTGCAAATACCCTTGAGAAAGGTATTAATTCATCACTTTTCCCTGTAGTTATGGGTTAAATAGCATGACAGATTCGGTTCTGTAGCCTTGGTTGGCAAAGAGTCTACCGCAGAAAGTAATGGCAACTTACTGCAGGAAAATCATTTGCTCAGTCGGATATGGTTCTTTCAAGACATGATTGCTCAAGTGTGTATAATGTATGGTACTTAACTGACTGACTGAAGTTCAGAAAATCCTTATTCACAGATGCATGTTGTGGAAAATTGCAATAAGATTTTTTTCTTTAATCATTTCACCCCAAGCAAGACATTCCACTGCCACTATTATGCAGGGGGTTACATAGGGGAAAGTGAGGAGGTTAGTTATAGGAAATGTTGGAAGGAGCATGATAGATGAATGAGGATACCAAGGATGGGGGTTGGGTAGATGAGAAGAGTGTTTGAGAGAATGGATGTGAGTTAGTGTGATAAGAGATGTCTATTGACCTTACATTTAAATTCCTGGAGATTGTAGCTGTTGGGGAAGCAAGTAAATGGAAGGGAATTCCACAGGTGGGAAGTGCAAGAAAAGAAGCTGTTAGAGTAGAAATTGCAGTTACATTCTATCTGTTTAACTGTAAAAGAGTGGGACCTAGTTGCTAATTTAGTATCTCATGCAAATTCATACCTAGGAGGCACCAGTGATTTATGTTCATTGGAGCAGAAGCTGTGAAAGTATTTATAGAAAAAGCACAGGGAAGCCACATCACACCGGTGAGAGAGTGACTGCAGCCGGGCTGCCAAGTTGATATTGATCGCATTACAGATTCTTTGTTGTATTTTGTCAAGAACCCCGAGGAGAATAGCAGGGGCACCCGACTAGGTGTGGCAGCAGTATTCAATACATGGGTGGGTGGATGGTAGATTTATATATGTGCAGGATGGACTCAGACATTAAAAACTTCCAGGCCCTGCACAGAGAACTGACTGTCATAGCAGCGGATTTAGCAATGGATTCAGTATAGTCATTTCACTTGAGGTCCGCTGAGAGTGTGAGACCAAGGAGGTGTAGTGTTTTACTCTCAGGAAGGCAAGCCTGTTTCCATGCTAATGGGAGGTAGTGATTGTCTATGATGGTTAATTGATAGCAGCTTCATTTTGGAAGCATTAAAATTTACGAAACATTACTTACCCCAGTCCACTATGGATTGGAGGTCTTTTTCAAGCTCGGCAGCAAGGTTCACTTTGTTGTCCACACCAGATTTTTAATCGAGGCAAGAGTAAACTGTGGTGGCATTGGCATACATGCCTACTTGGGATCTTATAGCATCGGGGAGATTGTTCATGCAAATCAGAAAGAGCGTAGAGCCTTGAGGGACACCCGTGTTCGTATGGCAATTTTAGGAGGCATGTGCATTAGAGAGGAATGACTGGATTGGGTCAAATGTCCAGTTATACCATAGCTCTGCAGTTTGCATAGGAGGCCAGCATGCCAGACACTGTTAAACGCTTTGGATATATCCAAGGAAATGGTTCGAACCTTGCCATTTTTGTCAAGAGCCTGGTGTATATATATATATATATATATATATATATACTCAGTGATGGTTGTTAACATATCAGCAGTAGACTTGGTGAAGCGGAAACCATACTGTTTGTCTGAGAGAAGCTTGTGGGCTTTGAGATGCTGGACCATCTTGGCGTTGATAATGGCTTCGAATACTTTGCCAAAGATCAGAAGGAGTCTGATAGGGCGTTAATTGATGGGGTCCGAGAATTCTCCAGTATTCCTAAATATAGGAACTACAGAGGAAGACTTCCAACAGGCAGGAAAGCAGGAAGCAGATAGGCAGAAGTTGTAGAGCTTAGAGAGGATAGAGGAGAGTTCAGGGGGCACATTTCTTCAAGACTATGATTGGGATTCCATCTCCTCTGCTCGCTTTGTGAGGGTCAAGTTTTGAGATTATGTTAGAGACCAGTGAGGGGGTAATGTGGACATAATTCAGTTGAGCCTCAGTTCTAGGTAGGAAGTTGGGTGTAGATACTCCAGACGAATCAACTCGAATTGGTGAAGAATCTACGAACAAAGCATTCAGCCTTGTCCACTGAGGAGGTGAGAAACTCAAGTTCATTGATTAGGTGGGGTATTGAGGTTTTACTCTTGTTAAGCATGCTTTTACAGAGTTGCCAGTAGTCTTTGGTGCTGAACATACAGGATGTCATGCATTGCTTCATTCTGGCAGCAAACAACATCTTAGCTTTTTTAAGTATCTTTTTACACTTATTACAAGCTGAGGCAAATAGGCGCCTATTTTGGTCTGATGCATGGCTTCGATAAAGCCAGAAGAAGTGATTCTGGTGAGCAATGGCGACAACCAGGGAGATGAATGGGATTTAAGCTGAAATTTCCTGGCTGGGATGAAAGCATCAATGCCAGCCTTAACCCACGAGAAGACCTCGGATGCACAGACTAAAAACGTTGTTCCAAGCGACATCACACAGGAAGTCACGGAATGAGTCCCAGTCTGATCTTTGGTAGCAGTAGGATATTCTGCTGGTCTGGGTTTTTTGGGTAGAGTGGGAGTGGAATGAGATGCTAATGGAAACTACGGCATGGTCAGAGTTTCTGAGAGAGCAGAGCTGCTTGGCAGTGCAAGAGTCTGGGATGGAAGTAAAGCAGAGGTTTAGTAGTGAGTCCCTTCCATTAAGGTTATTGGAAAAATGTGTAGGGAAATCCACCACTTGCGTAAGAGATTGGGCGATTGAAAAAATTCATGGTGTGGACACCAGCCACTTAGTGTGGTGAGCATTAAAGTCACCAAACACAAATATATGGGCAGATGGATGAGAAGAAATGGCCTTATCGATATTGTTAGAGATGCTATCAAGTACTGAACAGTCAGAAGAAGAGGGAGTGCAGCAGAGAAAGAAGAGATAGCTGACCGAGCTTAGAAGTGAGAGACGGAAGCACATGAAAGAATGATCCAGGGATTCAAGAGTGGTCACCCTAGCTAGAGGGAGGTGTTCACTGATATAAACACCAAGCCCATGCATATGGACATTGGAGTCCTTCCTGAAGAGAGGAAGGTAACCAGGAGCGTAAAACTCAGAAGAGGGGATAGAAGAATCAAAGTTAGTTTCGCAGAGCAAATATTTTTTTTTTTACTCATATCACCCCGAGCAAGGCGGTAATGCCACTGATGTGCAGGAGGCTACATAGGAGTGAAAAGATTGGAAAAGAGAAAGCCGGAAACCACATCCTAAACAGGAAACAAGGGATGAGCCTCTTTACCCGTTCAATAGACGTGGGTGGAGTGTGAACCGGGCGATAGTTTAGTCTATCTACTCCAATTGATATATCAGGTGAGTTAGTTTGAAGGAATGATTCTACACTGTAAAAGTTAGTGCAGATACCCCGTATGTTTGCAAAGGAGATGCAGACAGGTTTCAATGCTTTATTTGTTAATGAAGGATATTCTTTAATGAAAGTCAAAAATTGATCAATGGACACCTCTTTGTTTAATTTGTAAGCAATGATCAGCAGATATAGTGACGAGCATCCATTTTAAAATATCAAATGACAAAGACTTGACTTAAACATGGAAGCCATGTGCTTGGTGTCTAGCATTTTAAAAATGATGTTTTTAATGTTAGGCCTTATATGTTATATTATCCACTTGTTAAAGATTAAGGAATTTAGCATCCATTTTAAAATATCAAATGACAAAGACTTGACAGACATGAAAGCCATGTGCTTGGTGTCTCTTGCTTTTAAAATCTAATAAAGAAAGCAATTCAATTTTCATAGCTCTACTTAAGACAGGTGCAATTGAATGTAAACTCCACCGATCAATGAGTTTGATCAGCCATAAACTCATTGTCTAATAGAGCATGAAGAAGAATCAAACCAGAAATAGGACAAAAACAGTGTGATTTTGTCAAAGACACTGGAACAAGGAATGCAATATTCATGCTTAGGGTGCTATCAGAAAGGGCAATACAAATGAAAAAGGAAGTTTACTTGTGTTTTGTAGACTGTGTCAAGGCATTTGACAAAGAACACACAAAAAAAACTGATAGAAATGCTCAACAACCTTGACATATTTGGCAAAGACAGAGTAATGAAGAACCTCTACTGGCAGCAAACCGCCTGCATATGAATAGGAAATGAATTCAGCAGATTTACAAAGATAGAAAGGGGCATAAGACGTGTAATACATAAGTATTATCAAGAATCTCTACTGTCAGTAAACTGCCTGCATATGAACAGGAAATGAATTCAGCAGATATACAAAAATAGAAAGGAGCATAAGACATGTGTAATACATAAGTATTATCAAGAATCTCTACTGGCAGAAAACTGCCTGCATATGAACAGGAAATGAATTCAGCAGATATACAAAAATAGAAAGGAGCATAAGACATGTGTAATACATAAGTATTATCAAGAATCTCTACTGGCAGAAAACTGCCTGCATATGAACAGGAAATGAATTCAGCAGATATACAAAAATAGAAAGGAGCATAAGACATGTGTAATACATAAGTATTATCAAGAATCTCTACTGGCAGAAAACTGCCTGCATGTGGACAGGAAACAAATTCAGCAGATAAAAAGAGGTGTAAGGCAAGAATTTATCTTTTCACTAGATCTATTCAACTTGTACAGCGTGACTATTCTTAGGACCCTAGAAGTTATGCCAGGATTCATCATTGGTGGTCACAATCTGAACAAAAGATACGCAGATGATAAAGTGCTGATAGCTAACATGAAAAAGCAACTACAAGACCTCCTAAAAAAGGTAGATGAAGAAAGTCAAAAGAAAGTACTACAAATAAATTACAAGAAAACCGAATGTATGGTCATCAGCAAACAGAGGAGCCTAAAATGCCAATTACAGGTTGAGGACACTAAAATCAAGCAAGTACAAAAATTTAAGAACTTGGGAAGTGTTCTAACAGAAGATGAAAAGTGCAATACTGAGATCTGAAGGCGAATTGGAATAGCCAAGTATGTATTCCAGAAACTGAGTAGAGTATAAAGAGACAGGACAATTTTGTTAAAACAAGGAAGAGAGTACTGGAATGCTATGTGATGTCTGTCCTTTAATATGGCAGTGAATGCTGGACAATATCATCAAAGATGAAGGAAAAACTTGAAGCAACAAAAATGTGGTTCTACAGAAGGATGTTGCGAATATCATAGATCGAGCACATGAGCAAAAATGAGGTTTTAGAAAGGATGGAAATGAAAAGGAAATTAATACTGAGCATCAGGAAGAGAGCTGAAGTTCTTGGGACATGTAATAAGGAATGAAAGCTTAGAGAATCTGATAGTCACAGGTCAAACAGGGGGAAAAAGAGACAAGGGAAATCAGTGGATAACATATTTGAAAGGCCTGATCAGGTGGATGGCAGACGGGGTTTGGGTGGAGTAACAAGAGAAAGTGTGCTAAGAGCCACTATAGGGAAAGCCGTGAGCACCTACATCCTGAAGGAACATGGAACATAGAAGAAAGATTTATTTTAAATAGTAAAATAATTCATAAATTCCTCTTAACATTGATTGCATCTGGTGACCTTTGAAAGTACATTTGTTTGCTAAAGCACACCAGTTGAGATACACTGTTCAAGTCAATTAGGATGAAGATTATTTAATGTAGCAATGTCTATGAGGTGAGGAATTTAAAAAAATCAAATATTAAAACACTCGAGCTTTTGAAATTCGAAGTTATCTAACAGTTAAATTTAAATGTTTTCCTGGATGTGCGTTGTGGTGCAGTAGATATCAACATGAAATGACAACTTGGGGAGCTGAGTTCAAAAGGTATTAATCTGTCTCTTTACTCCAGTTATTGGTTAAATAAGATAAATTGGGTTCTATAGCCTTGGCTGGCAACCAGTCTACCACAGAAAGCAATGGCAACCTACTGTGGGATAATCATGTCTCTTTCGAGACATGGTCACCCAAACCGTGTATCACATATAGCACTTAACTGACTGAAATGTTTTCCATTGTACACATGAAAGTGACTTATTACAATTTCTCAGACTAACATCTTCTAGGCCAGCTGTTAGGAAATTTGGTTCACTGTGCCATGCTAGACAATTTTTCTGGCCAAAATCTATTCCATAAATTTATAAATCTACCATTAGTCCATGCATGAAATATTGCTATCACATCTGGTGTGGTGCTTCTATATATTCAGAGATTGATAAAATCTAAGAAGAATCTGCAATGTTATGAGCTCTGACCTGGAATCTCAGCTTCAGTCACTTTTCCACTGTCATAATGTATCTTCCTTGTGCCTTTTGTATAAGCTTAATACATAAATTTATTTGTTTTTTATATTTTAATATTAAAAGTCATAATGAATCATTCAACAATGTATTCCTCTTCATGGTTTACAACCTCCTGCCAACAATCTTAACTGTCCAATGCCTTGATGATAGAAATTCTTTGGTTTTGATTCAGAAAATCTATCAAGTCATGTTTTAAGATCCATATTATTGAAGGAAACACCCTTCAAATTGTTAGAAAGTGACCAAAAATGTATGTATATTGAAGGGGATAGATCAGGAGACTATGGTAGGTGTAGTTAGACCTCCCAAATCAAGCTCTTTGTACCTATGAGCAGTCCTTGTGTCAAGAGAGTAAATTGATGGCAATGGAAAACCACTACAATTTCTCTTGATCAATGTGTGTTGCACCCATTAACCCTGTTTCTGGACCTTACCCATTGAGTAAAGATGACAAGTGACAGCAAAACAAGAACTTCTCATTTTCTGAGCCAATTTGCTTGTAGGGTCTGGTGTGGTTATTTAATCAGTGTGCAATTGGTGCTCATCAAACTAAAACAAGCCAGTTAGAATACAGTGAGTCTGTGAGTTCAAACTTTGCCTCCTTGAAACACTAAAAGCTTTTCTGTGTCATTCTGTCAGTAACATAGTCATCTTCGTATGTAACACAAATGTCTTCAGCAGCTTTTTGACCTTAATTAAAAGCAAAGAGAATATGTTGAACATGGTTGTTCTTGTGTATTTGGCATTCCAACTCATTCAGAGTGTCTAAACCAAAATAAAATTTCAGTAACATTAAACCATTCACAGGGTGACCAGTTACCAAGAATCAAAACAGGCTATGATATAATATTCCCAGAGATCATTTGCAGAACATCAGAAAAATAGTATAATCTAATATAAATATTTTTGTGGTAATTGTTCTGATGAGCTTTCCTCTTTAGTATATTGTCTTTATGAATTTAAGAGCAGGAACCCTGTCTATCATGCTATTCAGCCCATAGATGTAATTTAACTTTCCTGAGCCTTTTCTAATATATTAGTAATTGTTCTGATGAGCTTTCTTGTTTGCTACATCAACTTTACGAATCTAAGCAAAGAATTAGATTGGCACAAAGATGAGGTTTTGAAGAGGAGGAAAATGAAGGACAAAAGACAGCTGATGGTTTTGGAAAATGTAATGTGGTGCACTGGATATCAGCTCGGAATGAGAAATCGGGGAGCTGAGTTCGAATTCCAGCCGAATTCATTGCATTCACTTATGCGCAAATACCCTTGAGAAAGGTATTAATCCGCTACTTCCTTCCAGTTATGGGTTAAATAGCAGGACAGATTGGGTTCTATAGCCTTGGTCGGCAACCAGTCTACCGCAGAAAGCAATGGCAACCTACTGTGGGATAATCTTCTGCCCAGTCAGTCATGTCTCTGTTGAGACATGATCGCCCAAGCGTGTATCACATATGGCACTCAAATGACTGAATAACTTGAAAAATCTGATACATACAAGACAGACAGAGGGAAAGATAGACCAGGAAAAGGAATGCATAACATTTAATAAGCTTCAGCAAATTGTGGAGGTGGGACAGAGCAGAGTTTGGGGGGAGTAACAAGAGAAAGGGTGTTAAGTGTTCCAAAGGATAGGGTGAAATGGAAAGCCATGATTGCCTATGTTCTCAAGGGACTTGGAACATAGAAGACTAGATTGGCAGCTAGGTACATTCATTTTACATTTCAAATTGTTAGATGTTACTGTAGGTTCTATACTAACAGTTTCTTCTCTTGCACTTTTGTGGAATCATCTTTCAGCTTCTTGCTTTCCAATCAACTTTTATCTTCAGAAAATTAAATATAATGTTAATCATTATCTTTTGTCTTAATTCTTTTATTCTCAATAAGTTTTTTTTGCTAATTCTTTCACTTAGTAACCATTTGTCTTAGTGGCTTTATTGCCTTGTTTTAGATAAAATAATTTAAAAACAAGTAACAAGCAAAAGTTTAATTTCAATGAATAAATGTTTGTTGTACAAAAACTTTGTACAATGAAACATTACTAAAGGGCGATTACCAGAAAAATTAAATTTTATAAATAAATTTAAACATAAAGGGCAAATGTTAGCCCATCTAAAATTTGACAGGTGAAAAGCATTTGGATTTGAATTGTAATAATGATAATCTACCAAACATTTCAGTTTCAAATTCATCATTCAAATATCAGGGTTAATATTAAAGTAGCACCACATATTTCAGTTAAGTGCCATATGTAATACACACTTTGGTGATCATGTCTTGAAAGAGACATAATTGACTGGGCAGAAGATTTTTCCACTGTAGGTTACCAATACTTTCTGCAGTAGACTGGTTACCAACCAAAGCTTTATAGAACCTAATTTGTCTTGCTCTTCATGTTCAGTCAGTTAAGTGTAATATCTAATAAATGCTTGGGAGATCATGTCTCGAAAGAGACATGACTAGGCAGAAGATTTTCCTGTGGCAGATAGCAATTACTTTGTCATAGACTGGTTGTCAACCAAGGCTATAGAACAAAATCTATTTAACCCATAGATGGGGAGAAGTGGTTGATTAATACTGTTTTCAATGGTAGGCTCTCTGATTTCTCATTCTGAGCTGATATCCACCACACCACACATCCACATATTTGCTACTTTAAAAAATAGGAAAATTGACATAGACAAGATTGTCCAAAATCTTATTATAATTTCTCATTTCTGACACTTGGGTTTAAACTATAAACCTCATGGTCTTTTGTCTAAAATCTCAAAGGAATACAGAAAAGTAAATGCTAGAAAAAATGAAAAAACAAAAAAGGTCAAATTTTGTTCTTACAGTTCAAAAGTTTTAAAATCTTTCTATAAATATCAAACATTTTATAAATTGGAATATTCTCCATAGTTTATTTTTGATTTTGTTTTGATTACTATTCTTGAAGTTATTCAGTGATATAGTCAAAAGTCAAAGAAAGGAAATTTACATTTCATTTGTTTTATTTCAAAATAATCTTTTTTATTGAGAAATTAAAATTCACCTTTTTCAATTTCTGATTCCTTTTCTCTAATTCCAGAAAAATCAGAATTAGAGACCAAACAAGAAATTTCTTCACATAATATTTCTTTTGTAATTTTGGTGAATAAAATCAGAGTTTGGAACAAATTGAGCCAATCAACCAATTCAGTCAGGAAGAAAGATTTTTCTTTTTTTTGCTAAGTTAAAATCCAAGAATAGATTTAAAAAGAAATGCAGAGCAGTTACATTTCTGTAAAAGAAACCATTTTTAAGTGGAATAAATTGATGTAAAAAGAACAAATTTCCAGGGTCATAGACTTTTTGCTGAGTGGCATCAAGTAACAAAGTTTCCAGTTTCTGCTATTATTTCTGGCAAATGTCTTTTACCAGAAAATAATTGATTTATATGCATGCAAATAGAAGTGAAATATAAGTGTAGCATTGAAGACTATTCTGTATGAAACACACACATTTGTACATATGATAAAAAACTCCCCACCTCTGACACTGCAGAGAATATTGATTACAGTAAGTAGCTTATCGATTCAAAATGTCTAAAATAAATAATTTTAAAATAATCAGGTTGAATTTATCAAGCAACATAAATTAAGAGTCTCTTTTGCTTTCATAAGAAAGCGTAAATGACTTGAGGCATTGCTTTTCTTCTGTATTCGCTAAATCGTTTCAGTTTTGTTGCTTGGCATTTGTGTCATTAAATCTCAAAAGACATAAATGAAAAATAAATACTTTGAATTCAGAATAATAATTTGTATATCATTAAGCAATAAACAATTTAATGCCAGAATGAAAATATAAACTGTATTTGTTGCTGTTTTGAAATTGAGAAGAGAAAATTTAACAGTGGTAAATACAGAAACTCTTTTCATAATTCACTACCAGTATAGTCCGGCACTGCTCGGGTGTCCTGGAGCTCAGACTCTTTGGACGTTGGCACGAAAGACTAAAAAGCAATAGTTGTTTCCAGTTAAAGTGAAACCGTAGACTGAAAGAAAAATGAATGGATGTAAGTCAAATTTTGATTTCCTGGTATCGATATCAAATAAGACTTTTTTGTCGTAAACTGAATTTTGAAGGCTAAATAAGTCCTCTGAGCAAATGGTATCATGGCTGAGACTAAGAACTACAATTATACCTACTTAGAGCCAAACCTGAAGCAAAAACTAAAATAAAAGGGCTGAATAAAATACATACATACAGGCAGATAAACAGACAAACACAAATATCTTGCCTTTCATATATATATTATCGATTTTCTGCACTATTGTAAGAACTGCAACCTTGAAACTTCTGAATATTGTTTCTTATGTCTTTGTCTATGAGTTTATCAAATTTGATTAAAATCGGACCACTCCTATTATCAATTTTCGATATTTATTGGGGGTAACTTGACACAAAACCTAGCTAAGAACACTTGCAGATACTTATAGTACAACTGTGTAAATTTTCAAGAAAATCGGCGCTGCCATTTTGGAGTCCATAGGTAACGGACACACACACAGAGACAAAGTTCCATTTATAAATAAGTTTAGATTAGTCATGTGAAATATTGGGTTGTTCAGAAAGGTAATGCTGATTTTTAAATTAACCCCCCCCCCAAAAAAAAATTATTCCATTAAATATATATTCAACTAAATATGAACCATTTCATTGCACAACATTTCAGTTTTCCTTCAAAAATTTTGGTATTATTTTTTGAAAAGAACTCAATTGTTTTTTTTTTGTCATCTAAATAATTAAAATTTTAACCATTGAAATTATTTTGCAAGGACCTAAATTAATGAAAATCTGAAGGAACAATGTATGGCAGACGGGGTAACACATCCCAGTTAAACTGCAACAATTTTTGCCAGGTTGCCAAAGAAATTTTTTTTTTTTTTTATAAGCGTTTCACCCCGAGCAAGGCAGGTCACTGCCACTACTGTGCAGGGGGCTACGTAGAGTGGAGAGAGGCTGATTAAATATAGGAAATGACAGAGGGTGGGTGATAGGCGGGTAAGGATACCTAGAATGAGGGTTGGGTAGATGAGAGTGTTGTGAGAATAGTTGGGAGTTAGTGTGATAGGAGGTGTCTATTGACTCTACATTTAAACACCTGGAGATTGTAACTGTCGGGAAAGCAGACTTGTGGAATGGAGTTCCACAGGTGGGAAGCGCGAGAAAAGAAGCTGTTGGAGTAGAATTTACGGTTACATCTTATTTGTTTAACTGTAAAAGGGTGGGACCTAGTTGCTAATCTAGTATCTCGTGTAAATTCGTGCTTAGGCGGCACCAGTGATCTAAGCTCATCGGAGCAGAAGCCATGAAAGTACTTGTAGAAGAGGCACAGGGAAGCCACATCACGCCGGTGAGAGAGCGGATGCAGCCGGTCTGCCAAGTCAGTATCAACCACGTTACAGATCCTCCTTTGTATTTTGTCAAGAAGCCCAAGGAGAGCAGCAGGGGCACCCGACCAGATATGGCAGCAATATTCCATACACGGGCAGATGGTAGATTTGTATATGTGCAGAATAGATTCAGGTGGGAAAAATTTCCGGGTCCTGCACAGGGAGCCCACTTTCATAGCAGCAGATTTGGCAATGGATTCAATATAGTCATTCCATTTGAGGTTCGCCGAGAGTGTAAGGCCAAGGAGGCATAGTATTTTACTCTCTGGGAGGCGAGCCTGTCCCATGCTAATGGGAGGTAGATGCGATTGTCTATGGTGATTAGTTGATAACAGCTTTGTTTTAGCGGCATTGAAATTTACCAACCATTTCCTACCCCAGGTCACTACGGATTGGAGGTCCCTTTCAAGTACGGCAGCGAGGTTCACTTTGTCGTCCAGACCTGGTTTCTGATCGATGCGGGAGTAGATTGTTGTGTCGTCGGCATACATGCCAAGTTGGGATCTAATGGTGTCGGGGAGATCATTAATGTAGATCAGAAAGAGCGTGGGACCTAGGATAGAACCTTGAGGGACGCCCGCGTTCGTCTGGTAGTTTTGGGAGGCATGCCCATTTAATACCACCTTCAATGTGCTGTTAGAGAGGAAAGACTGGATGAGGTCAAACAGATGTCCAGTTATCCCACAGCTCCACAGTTTGCACAAGAGGCCAGCATGCCAGACCCTGTCGAATGCTTTGGAGATATCCAAGGCAACGGTTTGGGCTTCACCATTCTTGTAACATTATCCTTATAGGAAACAATACCTTTTCACTGATTCTGGGCATTTTTCTATAATTGCTGCCTTTAATTCATCCAGTTGCAAGTAATACTTTTCAGATTTGACTGGTTACTTTGCAGAAGCTCAGAGTAAAAGATTCCTTTCCAATCTCACCAGATGCACAGCATGACTTTCACAGGATAATAACCTGCTTTTGGGGTGGCTAAAACTGACTCATGTTGCTTATCCCATAATCTCTTTTGCTGAACCTTGTTTTAAACAATCTATTTCTCATCACAATTTGCATTTTAATGTTGTCTGTACAGAAATCAAAGATAGAAATGTAATTGAAAAGATACTTTTTATTCAGATCATGTGTTACCCCAACATTGTAGTGATTTGAGTACCCAAGCCTCACCAAATGATCGTGAATGGTTAATTTTGATAAATTTAGTCTGTCTGCCAAATCTGTCATCGTGTCACGCAGATTATTCTTAATCAATGTCTTGATTTGGTCATCATCTGTAGTAGTTGAGGTCTGTCTGAGCATTCTTTGTGAATTAAACTACAATCACCAAATCTCGACTTACTGAACCACTGCCATACCGTTCGGTCACCTAAAGCACTTTCACTGCACGCAGCACACTTTTGTTGCTTATGATGTATTTTTGCTTTTACAGCAATAAGAAAAAAAGCACCAAGTGTTTAAAATGCACTATATAATCATCCATTTTTATAGGAATGCAAAATTGACATGAATTAAGTAATTTTAAACTTTCTTTCCCAGGAGATAGTTTATAACGTGCTTTAATCAGAAATGCAAGCAGATTACATTTGTCAATAAATTTGACATGTTCTAATGTGTTGGAACATGACTAAAAAAAAAAAAATCGACGAACTTTCTAGACAACTCAATATTTTGTAGCAGGAAGACAGCTGAACTTACTAATTTAAAAAAAAACACAATCTCTCATGAATTTTTCTTTTTAAATGTACAAATTTGAAAAAGAAAAATATTAAAGCAAGTTAAAAAATGAATATTTCAAGGTTTGACATTCATGTTAGCTTTCTATTTGTGAAATATGGAGACTAATATTTCAAGGTTTTAAATTTTAATAGCAATATCATGTCTGAGATGTTGATTTGTAAGTGTATGCTAATTTTGAAGGTGCTGTGATTGGCTAATTTTTGTACAAGAATTATATATGCCCCATTTTCTAACTTATTTAAATGTTGGTGCTGACCTCTATTTTGTTGCTGTTGAATTTCAAGATGAACACAGCCTTGACATGCAAAATTGAGTGTTGCTCTGTTTATTACACTTTATCCATTTTGATTTAAATGGGCGCTAACTGTATATTTCACAACAGGAATGGAAAGGCTATGACACAATCTAGACTCTAATTTAATTACAGTAAACTAAGAATGGAAACATTAGTGTTATATATTCACTAGCAATATAGCCTGACATTGCTCGGGTGTAATGAAAGCTTTAAAACTAATCCATGGTCCTAGAGCTCAGACTCTTTGGATGTTGGCATAAAAGACTAAAAAGCAATAGTTGTTTCCAGTTAAAGTGAAACCGTAGACTGAAAGAAAAATCAATGGATGTAAGTCAAATTTTGATTTCCTGGTATCGATATCAAATAAGTTTTTTTCATTGTAAACTGAATTTTGAAGGCTAAATAAGTCCTCTGAGTAAATGGCATCATGGCTGAAACTAAGAACTAAAATTATACCTACTTAGAGCCAAACCCGAAGCAAAAACTAAAATAAAAGGGCTGAATAAAATACATACATACAGACAGATAAACAGACACACACACACACAAACATCTTGCCTTATATATATATATATTATTGATTTTCTGCATTATTGTAAGAACTGCAACCTTGATACTTCTGAATATCGTTTCTTATGTCTTTGTCTAGGAGTGTATGAAATTTGATTAAAATCAGACCACTCCTTTTATAAGCCAATTTTTTTCATTATCAATTTTTGATATTTATCGGGGGGTACCTCGACACAAAACTTAGCTAAGAACACTCGCAGACACTTATAGTACAACTGTGTAAATTTTCACAAAAATCGGTTCAGCCGTTTCGGAGTCTATAGGTAACGGACACACACAGAGACAAAGTTCTATTTATAAATAAGTTTTGATAAATTTCATTGAACATGTTCATGACAACTTTTTTTTTGCTTTAACTGTCATTCTATGATTTATGTGTACCAGTTTCAATAGTGGTACATCAAGATTAGAAAATCTGTATTAAAACACCAAAGGAAGTATTTGTAAAACATTACTTGGGAATTTAAGGTTTTTTTTTTCTAATGTTTGGTTATAGTGAGAAGGTTGATTAATCAGATTTTTCTTACTTTAGAAAATTGAAGATGTCTTCTAGTTTTGTATTAAAAAATGTATTATGGCAATTTTATAAAAGTCTTCTTATGTACATATTACTAGAAAAGTATATTTTTTATACTTTCATAGTGTTTTGACCCTAGTTTGGGGGTTAGCTATATTACCCTAGCTGGGACCCTAACAAGTACTACCAGTCTGGGTCAGGGTGGACTTGGGAACAACAGCAATTAAGAGGTGGTTCCATGCTCCCTACAACCTCCCAATGAGGGGCCTTGCTGGTGGATGCAGTTTACCATCATACCCAAAACCGAATTTCTTTGAGGATTATTTAAACTGAGTAATGAATTGCAATACAAAAAGTAGTTTGGGCAGAACAGTATCATGAAGAAATTTTTTTGTTATACTTTTAACAACAGTGACTTTTACCCTCATATATCAATGCCTTTTGGAGAGAAAGATTTTAGATAAACAAACTGCTTACAACCAGGCTTACTCCTCAGACCTAGTTTAACCTATTTGTCAGGCAATGTTCAGGCTGTTGCAATAGTGACAGCTGAAGTTAAAGATAAGGATTCTCAGGAAGACCAACAACAAAGGTCACAGTAGCTGCTATATCCTATGCAACAAGAAAGAATCTGTAGTAGAAATTTTTATATCAGAAGTAAGTGCTCAGCTCACAATGTGACCTGCTATACATGCAGATAGATTTTTTTCTAAATTGTATAGATTCAAATTGACACCAAGAAATACTGCCATATTATATAATCTTACCTTACTTTCCATAATCTAATGACTGCGTTTCATGCTACCACTGAAATTCTTCTTGGAACTCTTCAAGGATGGCAATACCAGACCTGTGCAAGTGTTTCACCAACTCCATTAAAGATGCCCTCAAAGGCTGCCCTGCTGGTAATGCTAAAGAGAAGTGGAGTTACATCTGTGATTTCATCTACAGCTTTGGAGTGAACCCCTTCAGCAAGAGAGAGGCAAAACCTGGACTGGTTCAAAGCTGGCATTGCTGAATTAGGGTCAGTAACCAAGGCCAAAAGAGTAGCCCTCATCAACTACAAGAGGAAGTCTTCTGAGAAGACTTGCTGCACTCAGGAAGACCAGGGACAACACTCAATGCAAGACTCGGTGCTGTGCTAATGACTACTGGCTTGACCTCTTTGAAAATATCCAGCTCTCTGCTGATTGGGGCAACATTCAAGGCATGTGAGACAGCATGAAGGTGGCCTTTGGCCCAAGCGTAAACAAGATTGTACTCCTGAAATAAACTGCTGGCAACATCATATCAGACTGCAGAAAGCAGATGGAAAGGTGGGTTGAATACTACCAAGAGCTCTACACAAGAGAAAACATAGTCACAGACGCAGCCGCCAAGAGTACCATCAGTCTGCCTCTCAGGGAAGAGTCAGACATTGCAATTTCTGCTGTAGAACTGAGCAAGGTCATCAACTTCCCAGCCTGTGGAAAAGCTCCAGGAAAAGATGGCATCCCACCTGAAATCATCAAGGTTGGAAAGAAGACTGCTCTCCTTCACCACCTGCACTAGCTTCTGCAGCAGTGCTCAGAAAAAGCAGCAGTGCCTTAAGAAATACGCAATGCAAACATCATCACTCTATACAAGAACAAAGGTAACTGTAGTGACTGCAACAACAACTGTGGAATATCCCTCCTCAGTATTGTTGGGAAGGCCTTTGCCGTGTTGTCATCAACAGACTGAATTTGCTTGCAGAGTGCATATACCCCAAGGCACAATGTGGGTCTAGAACTGGAAGATCAACCATCAACATGATCTTCCTATGACAGCTCCAGGAGAAATGACATGAACAGAGGCAATTGCAGTAGATTGCATTCATTAACCTGACCAAAGTCTTTGACCTTGTCAGCAGTAAAGGACTTTTCATTTTACTGAAGAAGATTGGATGTCTCTCTAAGCTCCTGAGGATGATCATGTTTTTCCATAAAGATATGCAGGACATTGTATGGTATAACTATGGCTGTATTTGACTACCGAGTACACCAGGCCAATCTGTGCAATCATAGTGAAAATCTGGGCAAGGAAAAATCAAACTAAACAATTTACAAAGAAAGAAAAAGAAAAACGAAAAAAACATTCGAATGAACGCAGTAAAAATCCGTTTGCTTATTTATTAATTCTGGGAGAAAAGATTGGTTATACTCAGAAAGCTCGAACCTGATTTCTTGCTTTTGTTCATGTTCTGTGCCTAATTTCCATTGGAATAGCCAAAAAATCTACAAAAATCATAGTTTCTGGAAACGGATGACAGTGATGACGTCACATTGTCAGCTAATAAATCCAGGCAATTTTCTCTGTGCCTGGTGTTTTTTAGCATCAGCTATGGCCCTGGGTATAACAGCTCTTCTTTGGACCTTTTCCCAATCAAGAGTAGGGTAAAAAGGGTGCATACTCACTGACACTTTTCAGCATATTCTCTCTGCTGTTGGCCTATGCTTTCAGCCAGTGCGAAGATGGAGTGCATATCCACACCAGAAGTGTTGACAGCCTCTTCACCCTTATACGCCTTCAAATCTAGACCAAAGTGCAGAAGGTACTCTTACACAAGATGCTCATTGCTGATAATACAGCACTGATGGCACTCTGAAGAAGCATTGCAGTGACTCATTAGTTGCTTTGAGCATTTGGCTTGACCATCAGCCTGAAAAAGATAAACATCCTGGGCCAAGATGTAAGCAGTGATCCATGTATCATCATTAGTGACTACACCCTCAAGGTCACTGAGGACTTTGCATACCTTGACTCCACCATCTAAAGTAATTTTTTTTTTTTTAATCGTATCACCCCGAGCAAGGTGGTAATGCCACTGATGTACAGGGGGCTACGTAATAGTGAAAAGATTGGAAAAGAGAAAGCCATAAACCACATCCTAAACAGGGAACAAGGGATCAGCCTCTTAACTTGTTCAATAGACGTGGGTGGAGTGTGAACCGGGTGATCACTGGATGCTGAACTCCCTTGTATCAGCAAGACAACTACAGTCATGGCTTACTTGACAAAGAGAGTCTGGGACGACACAACGCTGACTACCAACACCAAGATGATAGTGTATCAGGCCAGCATGCTCAGCATGGCAGTGCATAATAGACCCCCCTCTACTCTTGCCAAGAGCACAGTCTCAACACCTATCTTCACAACCTCAAGAGAATCCTGGGAATTACCTGGTGGAACAGCATCTCAAATAAGACCATTTTTGATCCAGAAAACATCCCAAGTATGTTTGCTCTGCTCACCCAGCATTGATTTTGGTGGTGGTTTGGCCATGCTAATTGAATAGATGATGGAAGGATCCCTCAAGGATGTTCCATTTGGTGAGCTCACCACTGGCACCAGACCTGTACGAAGACAAGTCCTATACTACAAGGATATCTGCAAGTGAGATATGAGGTCAGGTGGCACCAACCCAACAGGATGGGAGAGGGTGGCTAAAGAACGCAGCAAATGAAGAGTTGTTAAGGAATGCTTTAAGATAAGTGTGAAGAGGAGAGACCAGAAGTGGAACGAGAGGAGAGAATGCAGGTGGCAAAGGGCTGCATCAGTGCTCCCAGAACCAGGTGCCACCTACACCTGTTGCAACTGCAATAGAGCCTGCTGATCCAGGATATGCCTGTACAGTCACAACAGACACTGCAACTCAGCAACTGATTGATCTGAGGCACAGAATTCTATTGTCTCTTGAGACTGATGGATGTCAACACAAGACCTTACTTGCTGTTACTTCTAATTTCTTTCCAAGTCTAGTGTCTGTCTATATTTCTGAGATGAAGTAGTATTTACACTATTTACATTAGTCAGACTATTGTTCTTATCTTTGTTGCCATTTGTACAACATTTTGGCTGTTATACACTTTGGCCTTCTTCGGGTCCTAGGAATTTCAAACCAAACACTTTATTACAATTACTGGGGTATATATGATTATCAAAAAGGGCTTCATGAAAGGAATGAGAATGATATACCCAAGTGATTGTAATAAAGGGTTCAGTTCGAAATCAATAATGAGGAGAAGAGTTCAAATAATGTAAACAGTGTAAGTCTAGTGCCTGTTGTAGAGAAGGACTTTGTGTAATTCCTGCACTCCCCTACTACTGTGACAATGGACTGCTCCTACTTAAAAATATGGCAAGTAGCCACATTAGTATTTGAATTACTCAGGTTTTTCTATTCTTTTTATAATTAATTAATAAAGTTTGGTTTCCCCTCCCTAGTCTTCTATTCATTTTATACCCTAACTATGGCCATCCTAACTCTTGGCTATTTTGAACAAAGACAATACAACAGTGGTCCTACTGGAATTTTCTTGAATGGATCCAAAAAAAAAAAAAAAAAAAAAAAATTAAATAGACTAACTGATTCACAAAGCATGGATAGCTTCATCAGTGAAACTGTCGTAAGAAAGTTAAATCTGAAGATTTAATAAAATTGCAAAAAAAAATCTTTTAGCCTCAAAATTCTTAAAAATTTATATTTTTGAAAGAACTAATGTAACATTAAAAGTAAATGAACAGACTTATCTTTCTTTCACTGTTGAAATTTTAAAGGATTTGTGTTGCAAGTCACACCTGGGACGAAACTGCTAGGAATAACATGAGTGTTTAATAATTGAGTAAAGATAAGACAGAGCTAAATGTACAGTTATAGGTAAAAGTTATTGGTACTTTTGGTAGGTTTGATAAAGAAAAACTCTCCCACCAATTCTAAACCCTAACTGTTGACAAAACAAATTTTTTTTTGATATTAGAGATTGAAAGTTTATAAAAAGGTAGAAAACGGGTTGACAGAAGGCATTACAGAAGAAAGCTTATCTCCTTGTCCAGGGTTTTGTTGTGAAACACTCTGGAAACAGGAAGGAGGAAAAAAAAAAGATGATGCATTTACTATCAGTCAGTTAAGTGCTATACGTGATACACACTTGGGCGATCATGTCTCAAAAGAGACATGACTGACTGGGCAGAAGATTATCCCGCAGTAGGTTGCCATTTCTTTCTGCGGTAGACTGGTTGTCAGCCAAGGCTATAGAACCCAATCTGTTCTATTATTTAATCCATAACTGGAGGGAAGAGATGGATTAATACCTTTCCCAAGGGTATTTGTGCGTAAGTGAATGCAAGGAATTCAACTGAAATTCGAACTCGGCACCCCGATTTACTATACTAAAACTTAATCAGTATACTGAGCTTGTGTAATCACTAACACAAATAAATAATGTTTAATAATCTTGCTAAATATGTCTTTTCCACAACTGATTTCAAAAGTACCTCCAATCAGTTATCCGATAAACCTACAGTCTTTGAAGCAAATGGTAGACTTAATCATTTTTTCCATTTGTTATCATGAATGAAGTTGCTACCTTCCAACAATTAATGGACAAGCTAACAGATGAAAATTTGGATAATATTTTCCCCTACTTAGATAACATTACGATCACTGGCCATACTCAAGCTGAGCATAACAAATGTGTTCAAAAGTTTTTGGATATTTGTACAATGAGTAGGATGATACTAAATGATGCCAAGATAGTAAAATCAGTGACTTCCATGTATATTCTTGGCTATTGAGTTAGAAATGGAAGAATAAAACCTGACTCAGAAAGGAAGCATCCACTCCAAGAATTGCTCATTTGGCATCAAGTTTTTCTAATATAATCCAACCAATAATAAAAACAACTTACGGGAAAAAATATCAACTCATTTAAACTTGGGTTAGGAAGCTGTGATATCCTGGTTTTTGTATACAAGTTAGATATCCCATATTTTCAAACTTATTTAAATCTTTATATTGGTGTCTGTTATGGTAAAACATACCTATTCTATTGTGAATAGACTCTCCCACCTAATTTAAGTAACAGGAACGAGGGTCAGTCAATGTTGGATGATGGTAGTTGACAGTTGAATACAAAAGTAGTTATCAACCTGGCAAAATTACACTGAATAATGCATATATCTATTTCCTAATGTTTTGTACATCAAACCTATTAAGACCAACTTTAGCACAAATACTAACCTCCACTGCGAAAGTAACTCCACAACAGTGTACAACCTCTATTTTGTTACCGTTAAATTTCAAGAGTGTTGCTTTGTTTGTTACAGTAACAAAAAATGTGCTATTGTCAATAATTTAGGTGGATGGTTAAGAGTGAGGAAACCACTAAATAGGACGTTTTCTTTGTTATAAACCACTGCCGTGTTTGGTATATATACTGCTACTGTTGGAAAAACCTAAAGCTTGACAGATAAGCAATAACAAACAACTATTCTTCTTTACTACTCCTTCTCGTTTTTGTTTTGCCATTCATTTACAATCTTTTAAATACAAACTAAAAAAGAAAACAAAATAGTTTAAGCATAGCACAAGTCCTCCAATGAGCATCAACTGACTACTCAGTTGTTTGTTTGTTCCTGTTTAATGGCCTATCAACATCTAAAGGGTCATTTAAAGCCAGAAACATATTTTTATTTTAAATCACTGTTGTTGGTAACATTTTTCATTCAAAAAAGTTTTGTTGGTAACATTTTTCATTCAAAAAAGTTTTGTTGGTAACATTTTTCATTCAAAAAAGTTTTGTTGGTAACATTTTTCATTCAAAAAAGTTTTGTTGGTAACATTTTTCATTCAAAAAAGTTTTGTTGGTAACATTTTTCATTCAAAAAAGTTTTGTTGGTAACATTTTTCATTCAAAAAAGTTTTGTTGGTAACATTTTTCATTCAAAAAAGTTTTGTTGGTAACATTTTTCATTCAAAAAAGTTTTGTTGGTAACATTTTTCATTCAAAAAAGTTTTGTTGGTAACATTTTTCATTCAAAAAAGTTTTGTTGGTAACATTTTTCATTCAAAAAAGTTTTGTTGGTAACATTTTTCATTCAAAAAAGTTTTGTTGGTAACATTTTTCATTCAAAAAAGTTTTGTTGGTAACATTTTTCATTCAAAAAAGTTTTGTTGGTAACATTTTTCATTCAAAAAAGTTTTGTTGGTAACATTTTTCATTCAAAAAAGTTTTGTTGGTAACATTTTTCATTCAAAAAAGTTTTGTTGGTAACATTTTTCATTCAAAAAAGTTTTGTTGGTAACATTTTTCATTCAAAAAAGTTTTGTTGGTAACATTTTTCATTCAAAAAAGTTTTGTTGGTAACATTTTTCATTCAAAAAAGTTTTGTTGGTAACATTTTTCATTCAAAAAAGTTTTGTTGGTAACATTTTTCATTCAAAAAAGTTTTGTTGGTAACATTTTTCATTCAAAAAAGTTTTGTTGGTAACATTTTTCATTCAAAAAAGTTTTGTTGGTAACATTTTTCATTCAAAAAAGTTTTGTTGGTAACATTTTTCATTCAAAAAAGTTTTGTTGGTAACATTTTTCATTCAAAAAAGTTTTGTTGGTAACATTTTTCATTCAAAAAAGTTTTGTTGGTAACATTTTTCATTCAAAAAAGTTTTGTTGGTAACATTTTTCATTCAAAAAAAGTTTTGTTGGTAACATTTTTCATTCAAAAAAGTTTTGTTGGTAACATTTTTCATTCAAAAAAGTTTTGTTGGTAACATTTTTCATTCAAAAAAGTTTTGTTGGTAACATTTTTCATTCAAAAAAGTTTTGTTGGTAACATTTTTCATTCAAAAAAGTTTTGTTGGTAACATTTTTCATTCAAAAAAGTTTTGTTGGTAACATTTTTCATTCAAAAAAGTTTTGTTGGTAACATTTTTCATTCAAAAAAGTTTTGTTGGTAACATTTTTCATTCAAAAAAGTTTTGTTGGTAACATTTTTCATTCAAAAAAGTTTTGTTGGTAACATTTTTCATTCAAAAAAGTTTTGTTGGTAACATTTTTCATTCAAAAAAGTTTTGTTGGTAACATTTTTCATTCAAAAAAGTTTTGTTGGTAACATTTTTCATTCAAAAAAGTTTTGTTGGTAACATTTTTCATTCAAAAAAGTTTTGTTGGTAACATTTTTCATTCAAAAAAGTTTTGTTGGTAACATTTTTCATTCAAAAAAGTTTTGTTGGTAACATTTTTCATTCAAAAAAGTTTTGTTGGTAACATTTTTCATTCAAAAAAGTTTTGTTGGTAACATTTTTCATTCAAAAAAGTTTTGTTGGTAACATTTTTCATTCAAAAAAGTTTTGTTGGTAACATTTTTCATTCAAAAAAGTTTTGTTGGTAACATTTTTCATTCAAAAAAGTTTTGTTGGTAACATTTTTCATTCAAAAAAGTTTTGTTGGTAACATTTTTCATTCAAAAAAGTTTTGTTGGTAACATTTTTCATTCAAAAAAGTTTTGTTGGTAAATACTTTCATAGCATTTAACTATTTACACATAGCTGGGACCCTAACAGGTGCTACCACCCTGAGTCAAGGTGAACCTGGGAACAACAGCAATTAAGAGGTGGTTCCATGCTCCTCACAACCTCCCAATGAGAGGCCTTGCTGCCAGATGCAGTTTACGGTCATACCCAGGACCATACTCAGTTGTAATTGATCTAGTGAGACAAGCTTGCACAAAGTACCCATGTTCTGCATGGACATAGGTTTTAATAAAAATGGGATGCTTTTCTATTTGTACCCTAATAAATAAAAGCCTACAATTTAATAATAAAATATTGAAGGTAACCGTGTCTTTCTTTTAACAATAATAACGGTTTTATGAATGATTAATCACTAAGTTATACCAATATTGATACTAACTTATATTTTTTTTATTCTCTTCTGTGATCATTGTGTGTAAAGGAGTGGTCAGAAATAAACACACCTGTGTGGGAATTGATCACTAGGTTTGTCTTTCGTTTTGACTACTCTCTTATATATGCCAAAATCCAATTGATTACATCATTTTTTTTTATTCTCCAGGCACCTTGTTTATAAAATACTTTCAAGGTTTATATTATCAGACCTTTGCTACACCATTTTATCAAAACAATTTTGCTACAAATACATTTCTGTCTCCACATCTAACCTAGGAAACAGATGACTCAAAACAAATTTGGCTCATCACCCAATGTCTGCTTTCTTTAACTTTTCAGAGCAATATTTATTTTCTTTTGTTAACCAGCTTGCATATTTTTGTTGTTTTTTAACACCTGCCCAATGTAAATACACTTCTGTAGAAAATTTCACACAAGGTCTGTTAATATATAACAATTAGGTCTTGCATATTGTGTGTATTGGAGATTTACTGACCCCACGAATTGGAAAAATTATAAACATCACAGCATTGAGAAAAAATTAAATAATAAACTTTTGAGCTTTACTAAATGCATTTCCAAACCAATATCAGAAAAGCTTGATTTTCTAACTTTTTTAAACATCCTGACAGAGCCCAATTCTCTGCAGGCTGGTTTGAATTCAGTTTTCCTTCTCCTAGACTAGTTGCAATCCAAGGCTATAGAACCCATTCTGTCCTGCTATTTAACCATAGCTGGGCATGGAGAAAAGATGGATTCATACCTTTCTCAAGAGTATTAGCATGGCGGATTCAATTGGAATTCAAACTAGGCTCTCAATGTGAGCCACTATCCATTATTTCACTGTGCCTCGATATGCGGTAAGAGTTAAAAGACCATATGCGGTAAGAGTTAAAAGACCACATGCGGTAAGAGTTAAAAGACCACATGCGGTAAGAGTTAAAAGACCATATGCGGTACGAGTTAAAAGACCACATGCGGTAAGAGTTAAAAGACCATATGCGGTAAGAGTTAAAAGACCACATGCGGTAAGAGTTAAAAGACCACATGCGGTAAGAGTTAAATGACCACATGCGGTAAGAGTTAAAAGACCATATGCGGTAAGAGTTAAAAGACCACATGCGGTAAGAGTTAAAAGACCACATGCGGTAAGAGTTAAAAGACCATATGCAGTAAGAGTTAAAAGACCATATGCAGTATAATTTAAAAAACTAATTAGCTTAGACTGGAGCAGGTTGTATCCACTGTAATACTAGCTAAGATAAATAGCAGGTAGTCACTAAATAAAGTAGATAGCATTCATGACATGCAAAGTATATAGCCATTTTGAGCTGTTATATTTTTCATGTACAATGAGAGTAACCAAATAAAGCTGCTTTAAATGATGCTCTGGGAAAGAATCTAATATCAATTTTTACGAATTGGAAAACTAAATTACTATTACATATGCTCTTTTCATACATTGTCCTATTTCCAAACCATGAAAAAATATGGGACAAAATTTAAGCAAGTGAAATCAAATAAAATGAAGTAACCATTGAATCACAGAAACTTGAAAATAAAACCATTTGTTTGGAAATGTTAATGCTGTGTTCAACACAGAAATCAAATATGAAGAGATTAATAATAGATTTAATAACCAGCAAATGTCAAATTGAATTGTTCATTATTAATTTGCTGATTTACTGCCATGAGATATAATGATGCCCTTTGAGGTACAGCAATGGATAGAGCCTTATTTGGCTGTAATGAATTCGTTACTGTTTGGGGATAAGAATTGGTCTACTGTAATTGTTTTAGTTGAATGCCATATTGCCAAATGAAAAGCAAAAGCACAAAATATCTATTAATTAAATTATGACGCTGAAGAAAAAAACAACTTTTAAAAAAAAATAAAGATAACTTTTGACTTAAGATTTTCAGTATTTATTTTTCTAACCAATGTGCTTCCTGTTCAAGGCCCAAGTGCTAGTAGTACAATAGAATGGATCCAGTGGAAGAATTGCAATTGATTTGTGACATTGCATCTTTGGGAAACAGGCACACAAAGTTATCTCCATGAGGCTGTGCAAGTGATTTTGAACTCTGTTAGGGCTAGAAAATAAGAATTTTGTAGCCTCTACCTAGAGATGAGGACATTACAGTCAGATTTCACTCTTGTAAAGAAAGCCTGGCAAGAGGGGTTTGGTAATTTCTGGGGTGGTACCTAACCATTTTTAGTGATGTACTGTGTGTGTGTGTGTGCATATATATATATATATATATATAAACACACACACACATGCTTGTTGCATCAAGCAGTACATCTACTTGGTATTTTTGTAGTCAGCTACATCTTTCTTGCTGAGCATCCACCTTAAAATCTTTAAATCTCTTTACTCATTTGGTTTTGTTGTTATGTGGATAGGCCATCTTGCTTGCAGCATCAGGTTTCTAATACAATTCTTCTTTCCAATGATCTCATTGATAATTTCAAATTTTCATCAATCTAGTATCGATGTTTCACTGGTGGTTTTTTTCTAAGATTTCCTAAGCTATATCATAGATGTTCTTCCTCGGGGAAGTACATGAAGATCTATTGTTGTTTCAGTACTACTTGTGCTTCTGAGGAATGCACTTTTGCAACATCGAAATGTTTGAGAAGTTTTCAAGTTTTTTTGTTTTTTCCTTAGCAACTGGTTTCATTATAAAGTTCAGCCTGGCTCTAACCAGAGCAAAATCAGACCAGCTATGAGCTTCATGCATAGATTGAAAATGTGCTTGTCTTGCATGACAAGA